>NMRB01001267.1:155999-174273 GCA_002633025.1 Notospermus geniculatus
GGGGTTGGTTAAAAATGGCCTCCAGAGTCATTTTTTACACTCCAAAATGCAATTCCTTCTGCATGAAAATTGCATTTGAAATGTGACAAATTAAAGAAAAACACTCCTGAAGTGAAAATAGTGATATTTGAAAAAGGTTAGTCTGCAAACTTGAGGGGGGGATATCCCCTCCTTTTCTGAGAAAAAGCGCCCAATCGGTGAATGCCATTCCAATTCGCCTTAAGATGACAGGCGTTACAGGTAGATTGTATCATAGTGTCATGTGCAACACAGTGCTGAACTACCTCAACTTCCCCATCTCAACCTAACAAGAGATCAGTTACATGTATATAATGGCTAATGTGATATATGGGGCCGTATTTTAGAACGTTCCTTAACATTAAGGTCCACGTTAAATCTATTGTTCTCGATGGTTTTACAATAGACTTAAGGTCGTCGTTAACATTAAGGAACGTTCTAAAATACGACCCATGGTGTTTCGCAGCCAAGCTGCTGACATGGATATTTCAACGTAAGTTGAGTTCAGCCTGTCCTACATGCATCGCACAGAATGTATATTATTTTCAGCTGCGTCGCAAAACAGAATACACCTCTGGAGTTTATTTCATGTTGACCTGCTGGGTCAGCTTTCTTCAAACCTGTGTAGTTTATGTGTATCAATTACCGGCCTACTTGGGATGAGGTGGTGGGGTGATGAACATTTGCTGTAGTGGCATTGAGTGGCTTTGACACCCCACCGATCCCAGCGAATGTCCTCGGGGGTTTGTGTGCGGTGATGAAGAGAGCCAGCACAAGTACCCCTGATGTTCTCAGGATGCCTGGCTCCACACCTGTTTCTGGTAGTGTTGTGAACTTGTCTATTTCACCGTTTCAGATATGCATTTGACGACGATAATTACACGGAATTCAGCAAAGTCTCTCAGGACCGAATCATCGGCACACGGAATGACGCTGCTCACGTTTATGACGTCGCGACCGGTGCAAAAATCATCTCATTCCACGACGCTGACAAATCAAATAACTACATACGAAATCGTGCTACGTTCAATCCGTGCGACGATCTCGTCCTGTCGGATGGATTATTATGGGATGTCCGGAGCGGGAAACTGGTGCACAAGTTTGACAAGTTCAATCCGGATATTAGCGGACAGTTTCATCCGATGGGGCTTGAGATTGTCATAAACACAGAAATTGTATCCTTTTTCACTCAACTGTGTTATCTGTCGTCATCGTGAACGGCTGGCACATTTCTTAACCACTTGGCTCAGAATCTTGAAGATTGATGTGCAGGTACATGGAGGGCAACAACTATGAGCAGGCAAAAATTTTACAGTGGCCTGTAGGGGGCACTTAACCTTTTTGGTCATATCTCCAGAACACGGCTCGTTGGATCTTAAAATTTTTATAGTGGGTTTCTGTTATGAAACTGCATCAGGTAATTTCCAGGATTTTATTTGACCTACTTTTCAAGGTCACAGAGGTCAAATTTGAGCAAGAAACATGGCTTATTTTCTTACAATATGACCTAAATTGTTCTAAATAGAGTTGTTGTCTATTCATAACTGTTGGTCAGTTCAGACAGTTCACTGTAGGGTGACAATACTTGTAATGTACAGCAACAGTTTGGGACCTTCAAAAGTCATGAATAGACAACAACTCCAATTGGTACAGTTCACAAGGGGTGAATATTGGTACGACTTCATGTAAAGAATTCACCAGTTTCCAGAAATTGCCAGGCAACCAGTCATACAATGATGGGACCTGTAATTACCTTCCTCTGAAGAGTGTTAGCTAGTGAGTAGCTTGAGATGGTCTATTCCATACTCACCAGGGCCCATTATGCTTCGGCTTCAACCCTGATGGAAAAATGCAGTGCACAGTTCACATTGCTAGCTCCGCTGAGTGAATGATCACTATGCCTCTTGTTATTAACACATTCCCCACCAGCATTTTTAGCTCACTGGGGTGAGCTATTACAATGGTGCAGCGTCCGTCGTCGTCATCGTGTTCCGTCAGCAGGGCACGTTTCGTAACCGCAAGAGCTATTGATCTGAAACTTGGTACGTATATACCCCTAGGTCAGATGACCCATGACACCAAGTTTTGGTCCGATTCGACTCTTAGCTTGGCCACCAGGTGGTGGAAACCGAAAACACAAAAAGTGCAATAACTCCTGAACTAATGACTAGATCTTCTCCAAATTTTTATCATAGGTGTATCTAATAAGGATACATAACATATGTAACGGGTTTTTGATTTGACCTACTTTTCAAGGTCACAGAGGTCAAAGTTCGACAAAAGTGACGAACCTGCCACAGTTTGTCATTATTTCACCAAGCGACTTCATATCTTGCATAAACATGCATTGGAGGGGTACCTTTAAAAAGACCAAGTTTCGGCCCGATTGGACATCCAATATGGCCGCCAGGTGGCGTAACCTGAAAATCAAGTAACTGCTATTACTCAGGAACGATTTGACGTAGAGTGCTCAAATTTGATATTTACGTCCCTCTAGGTGACCTTTACATGCATGTCGAATTTCGGCCTGATTTGACTTCCAACATGGCCACCAGGTGGCGTAACCCCAAAATCATCAAAGTGCTGCAACTCAGGAACGACTTAACTCAAAGTGCTCCAATTTGCTATGTGGCCCCCTGCAGATGACCTTTATGTGCATGTGAAGTTTCGGCCTGATCGGACATCCAATATGGCCGCCAGGTGGCGTAACCCGAAAATCATCAAAGTGCTGTAACTCAGGGACAACTTGACCCAAAGCACTCCAATGTGCTATGTGGCCCCCTGCAGATGACCTTTATGTGCATGTGAAGTTCCGGCCCGATCGGACATCCAATATGGCCGCCTGGTGGCCCCCCCCCAAATCATCAAAGTCCTACTCGGGAATGACTTGACCCAGATTGCTCATCCCTCTGTCATTAGACTGTTATGTCCAACCCAGTGAGCACATGGTCCATGGACCATTTCATTTTAAAAAGTAACCAGCCAGCGCCAGTATTTTGGCGATTTTTACCAAATTTCAAATTTCTCCAGAAAATTTATCACTTGAGATATGGGAACAAAGAACATGTCAATAGAAAGATCGAAGTCCGTTGTTTCTGATACCAAAAACCATTTTGTTCTAAGTCCAACCACTTTCTTTCCACAAGCTTTAGAAAACTTGCTATTTTCACAAAAAAAGCATGTTTTTTCGCAAAAAATGGAGAAAACGCCTCCCGAGCGCCGCCATGTTGGTTTAAACCACACTACAATACAAACAAACCTCCACTTATTTCAGGACCGTGTTCAATGAGATCGTCGAAAGCACAGTGAGACACGATGGCCAGTGGGTCCATCTATCGTTTGGTGGCTGTAACTACGATTGCCGGAAAATCTCGTCAATGGCGGGGAACCATCCTGAAGCAATTGACGAAAAGGGGAATGTGTTAATGGCCTCAAGATTCTTCTGTTGTTGCTCCTTAACCTAGTCTCAGTGGGACATTCGTTCCTTTTCACTTCTGCGTACAGTACCAGCGTTAGATGAGTGCCAAATCATGTTCAACAATGCGGGGACGGTCATATATGGGGGTAAGTAGGCCTGCCTGTCAGAGTGGTGCTTCAGACATGTCAGAATCATTAAAGGGAGACTCCACTCATTGTAAACTTTTGAATTTTTATCAATCCATGGAGACTATTGCCATGAGTTGTGATGTCATAGTGTCAATAGGCTGACGACCTTTATTGTAGTGAATGAGCTAATACTGTGACTGCCTAGGCCTATTGGTTGTACCTTCACAAATATGCAACGAACACATATGACATCACATGTGCTGTGCAGTGGTGCCTTGGAAAGCAATAAAAATGCTTAAAATGATGAGTTTGCTGATTTAAAAAAAAAGACAATGTTGCAGATATCAGTGAATTGGAATGTATTAACAATATTTCAGAAATTCAAAATTTTACATTATGAATGGAGTCTCCCTTTAAGGCTTGTGTCGCCTTCGAGGTTGTGGGTAGGACCCCTGGTTGATTCCTGGTTCCATGCCAGTCTATTGCATGTGACAGTAAGCATGGTGCCTTATATCTGATAGGCCTACCTTTACAAGGGCTTTCATTAAGCTGCGTATGGCGTCTATTAAGCATGTAAACTACACAAATATACATGTAAACTACGCAAATATAAATAACTCTGAAGTCTCAAAAATGCACGTAAATTCGATGATACGCTGATGGAGAAAGTGTGGAAGTCCCATCTGTATACTCAGTCTCCATTTATGCCAGTAGGATCCCGGCTGACGCAGTATCAAGTACGGTGGCCCAAACATGCCATGTATATATTTTTATCCACATTAAAATATTCTGAACATATTTGTATTTTTCCTCTAATTTCCACCCGGGTGGAAAACATTTTCACCCGGGTGGAAAACATTTCCGCCCGGGTGGAAAACATTTCCACCCAGGTGGAGAACATTCTCACCCGGGTGGAAAACATTTCCACCCAGGTGTAAAACATTTCCACCCGGGTGGATAACATTTCCACCCGGGTGTAAAACATTTCCAACCGGGTGGAAAACATTTCCACCCGGGTGGAAAACATTTTCACCCAGGTGAAAAACATTGTTTTCCACCCGGGTGGAAATATTTTACACCCGGGTGGAAAACATTGTTTTACACCCAGGTGAAAATGTTTTTCACCCGGGTGAAAATGTTTTCCACCCGGGTGGAAATGTTTTCCACCCGGGTGAGAATGTTTTCCACCCAGGTGGCAATGTTTTCCACCCGGGTGAAAATGTTTTACACCCGGGTGGAAATGTTTTACACCCGGGTGGAAATGTAAGAAAAAATACAATAACATTCAGAATTTTGTAATGCGGATAAAAATATATGCATGGCATGTATGGGCCACCGTAATCAAGATATTGGAAGTTGGGCGGCCAAAATTTTCTTCAACACACCCAATCCCCTGTTAGCGCAGCTGAAAATCGAACTGGGGATTCCCGTTGCCCATGGCAACTACACACTCCTGGCTCGCACATGGTACCGGTAGCAAGTATACGAAGGGAAGATCTGACCCCAGTAAAATAACAAGAAGTCATGACCCCCCAAAAAGAATTGCTGGAGTCTAAAGACCCCAGTATCTTCCCAAATTGACTTCGATAAAAAAATTGTGGAAGTCATGACCCAGGTTAAGAAAAAGTTAATGAAAGCCCTGCTTTACAAGGTAAAGGATCCCATCTAAGGGAGGAACATGAGTAACTTGAGACGGCCTCTTCCTCATTCACCGGGGCTTGAGGAGCCTTGATAGCCTGGTGGTTATCACGTCCGCTGGCAAGCAGGTCCTGGGTTCGATCCCAGGCCTTGTAGAATCTCATCCCTGGCTCTTCACCTCATGGGACAGTAAGCATGGTGCCTTGTACCTTTTACCTTTGCAAGGGCAAGTAAAAGACCCTATCCAAGTGAGGAACATGAGTAGCTTGAGATGGCCTCTTCCGTGCTCAATGACGCAGCTTGAGATGCCTTGGTAGCCTAGTGGTTATCAGGTCCCCTTTAAAGCGAATCGACAGTCGTTAGCTCACTCGTGAGCTTTTGTCGTCCTGCGGCGTCCGTCGTCGTCGTCCGTCGTTGTCCGTTAGCAGGGCACGTTTCGTAACTGCTGGAGCT
The DNA here is from genome assembly GCA_002633025.1 of Notospermus geniculatus. NCBI lineage: Eukaryota > Metazoa > Nemertea > Pilidiophora > Heteronemertea > Lineidae > Notospermus > Notospermus geniculatus. The sequence goes on from NMRB01001267.1 coordinate 161,655, forward strand.
ATTGATCTGAAACTTGGTACATATATACCCCTAGGTCAGATGACCTATGACACCAAGTTTCGGTCCGATTTGATTCTTGGCTTGGCCTCCAGGTGGCCAAAACCAAAAACACAAAAAGTGCAATAACTCCTGTACTAATGACTGGATCGTCTCCAAATTTTTATCATAGGTGTATGTAATTAGGATACATAACATATGTAACGGGTTTTTGATTTGACCTACTTTTCAAGGTCACAGAGGTCAAAGTTCTACAAAAGTGATGAACCTGCCACAGGTCTTCATTATTTCACCGAGCATCTTCATATCTTGCATAAACATGTATTAGAGGGGTACCTTCAAAACTACCGCGTTTCGGTTCGATCAGACATCCAATATGGCTGCCAGGTGGCGTAGCCTGAAAATCGACCAAGTGCTATAACTCAGGAACGGCTTGACCCAGAGTTCTCGAACTTGATATTTACCTCCCTCTAGGTGACCGTTACAAGCACGTCAAATTTCGGCCTGATTAAACTTCCAATATGGCCGCCAGGTGGCGTAACCTGAAAATCATCAAATGTGCTATAACTCGGGAACGACTTGACCCAGAGCGCTCAAATCTGCTATGTGGCTCCCTCTAGATGACCTTTATGTGCATGTGAAGTTTTGGCCCAATCGGACATCCAATATGGCCACCAGGCGGCATAACCCAACAATCATTGAAGTCCTGCAACTTGGGAATGAGTTGACCCAGATTGCTCATAACTGACATATACCTCTCTCTGTTATTACATTGTATGTCCAAACGAGTGAGCACATGGTCCATGGACCATTTCATTTTGTAAACAGAAGGATGATGTTTGTAAACATTGCCCTCACAGCCAATCAGAATGCAGGAAATGAGTGTTTGTAAACAAAGATTCGTCCCCTCTTCAGTCACTCGCAAGGGACTGTGATGCCTTGTACCTCATGCCTTTGCAAGTAAAACACCCATCCAAGTGAGGAGCGTGGCTAGCTTCAGATGGCCTCTTCCATACCAGGGCCCAAAAATGCTTTGGCTTCGGCCCTGATGGAAAAGTACAGTACAATACAAAGGACTACTGGTGGAAATCCTGCAATCTTTTTACAGCCAACTACCCGATGGAAGAGTTTGATGACCTTGAGGATGGGAAAGAGCGGAGTCCCCTGGGTTCTTCCTTCAGGACGTTCGACGCGACGGACTACACGAACATCGCCACCATTGATGTGAAGAAGAATGTGATAGATTTATGTACAGATCAGTCGGACTGTTATCTGGCTGTGATAGAGGTGAGTGTTAAGGGCCTGTCACACTGAAGTAGTTCTCAAAACGTCCTGCCCCGTCCTAAAAAATTTGTATAACGGGCTAGAACGTGTAACCCTTGGCAAAATAATGCCTCGATGTTCTGGAGCATCCTTCCCGTCCTTGAAGTTCGTAAAAAGACTGTAAAAAGTTGCCACTACAGTACAGGTCACAATTGACATCCCTACGGCTTCGCGTAAGCTACTCGTAAGTTACTAGTAACTTACGCGTAACTCATGGCTTTGGTTTCGCGTAACACACCGCGTAACTCGCCAAAATCGCGCAACTCGCCTCGTAAATCACTGTGTAACTCACCGCGTAACTAGCGAAATTCGCGTAACTCACCTCGTAAGTTACGCGGTGTGTTGTTGCGTAGGTTACGAGTGACTTACGCGTAACTTGCGCGAATTTAGGGATGTCAAGTGTGACCTGTACTGTACGTCCACTCCGTTCGCAGACAGTTTGAGCCCGTTCGGCAAAATTTTCAAGAACGTACTGAGAACTAGCTCAGTGTGATTGGGGCATTAGAGCCGTCATTTGTTGAAATCCAGCCTGCCCGTCATACAGCGTCGAAAATTCTGATGTGGTCGTGTTTGTAAGATCTTCCGAGTCACTAGATAGTGTTAACAGAATCTTGCAGTTCTGTATTTGGTAGTGTTTGTAAGATCGCGCCAGCTATCGGTTAGTGTTTGTAGAATCTTGCAGTTATTTCATAGTATTTGCAAGATCTTAGTGCCAGTTATTGGTTAGTGTTTGTGGAATCTTGCAGTTATTTGGTACCGGTAGTATTTGTAAGATCTTGCCAGTTATTTGTTAGTGTCGGTTTTTACCAATGCTGATAATTTAAGGCAGACATTTCATCTCCTGATATCCCAGCACCCTTTTACTGACTCTAAATCTCTTATCCAGAACACCAAATCACCAGATACGCTGTCTGAAGAGAGTGTGTGCCGCCTGTATGAAGTCGGTCAACTCAGGGATGCAGAAGATGACCAGGTAATGTTGATTTCTTTGTAGACATTGTCAATTTCATTTCCCTTGAGAGATATTTGTGGAGAATAGATGTATCTACATATACCGTATACGCAAATATTTTCGCGAATAAAAATTACCACGAAAATCGCGAATTGGTCAATACCCCCGCAAATTCGATTACACGCGAACCATTTTCCAATCGCCGACGATCGCATAATACATCGTGGTGTGTACTGAATTACAGACACGTGACATTGACCTGTCAATCATTCAGCTATCATGGCGCCCCGCCAGCAGAGAGGTCGATTATGACTGCTCAGATTTCTTTCTTTTCGGTGGATTTAGTACCATAACTGTGTCGTATGCGGTGTTTTTAGCTCACCTCTGTGGAGGTGAGCTTCTCCCATGGTGTGTCGTCCGTCGTCGTCGTCGTCCGTCGTCGTCGTCGTCCGTCGTCGTCGTTAACAGGGGTGGCACGTTTCTAAACCGCTTGGGTTACAAACTTGAAATTTGGTGTACAGGTACCCTATGGTAAAAACTATCTCTGGACCGAAACTTAGCGCTGCTGCTTGTACACTCTGGCCTGTAGGGGGCGCTTTGTGAAAACTTTCTTTCGGCTGTATCTCCTGAACGCGGTTAGCTAGAACCACGAAACTTTTATGGTGGGTTCCTCTGATGAGACTTCATCACATAAATCCCGGGTTTTTGATTTGACCTACTTTTCAAGGTCACAGAGGTCAAAGTTCAAAATTCACTGTTTGGTGGCACATTTCATTGCTATTTGACATAGAGTGTTGTGATTTGGTGTGAAGATATATCTAGGCACCCTACACGAATGCACCAAATTTCAACCCGATCGGACATCAAATATGGCCACCAGGAAGCCATCTTGAAAAATGGACTTTGACCCACATTTTGTAAATAGGAGTACGTAGGATGTTTTAACGTTGTCAAAATATGTATCTAGGTACCATATAAATATATGGTAAATTTCAGTCAGATTCGACGTCAAATATGGCCGCCAGGGAGCCATCTTGAAAAATGGACTTCGACCCACACCTCATAAATAGTAGGAGCTAGGATGCTTTAACCATGCCTAAATATGTGTCTTGGTACCGTCTACTTATATGCCAAATTTCGGTTCGATTGGACTTCAACATGGCTGCCAGGCGGCCATCTTGAAAAATTGACTTTCGCCATATCTCATCGGTAGTAAATGTTACGATGTTTCTGCACTAATCCTTCACCATTCAGTGTATCACCAGGCTACTCACACTTCATACTCTGTCACAGAGGTGAGCACAATGGCCCTGGCCATTTCATTGAAATCTTACATCGGACCTCACCCGCAAATATTATTTATCCACGCGAAAATGTACTTTTGGACCCCAGCCGCTAAATATTTTAGCCGTGAAAATATTTGCATATACGGTACAACACACAACGCTCAGAAATGACCACTCTGTTTCCTCATTGGTGGGGCAGAAAAGTTGTTCTCAGCGTTTGGTCACAGAGGTTGAGCTCTGGCCAACTTGGAATTTCTGTCACAGGCAGAATGGAATTTGATGTCTTCATTGAACAATGTGTGGGTCACATGATGTACCTGTGGGTTACACATGACATCACTGAGCAATGTGTGGGTCCATGATGTCATCCTATGATCTGGGGAGACACAATGTCATTGAGCAGTGCCTACGTCATATGGAATGTTTGGGTCACGTGACATCGAGTGATCTGTGAAGTCACATGATATCATCAAGTGATGTGCGAGTCACAGGATGTCATCAAGTGATGTGCGAGTCGCGTGACGTCTTCGAGTGATGTGTAGATCAACACGGCAGGAGAGTGAAAACTTCCCATGAGATGTCGTGCATAAACAGAAGTGTAAACCCACTGTTAAGATCCGTTCAGACATACATGTACTGTGGAATTCCACGAGGAAGTTCGCAAACGGTTGCTCAATATGAATTTCCATTAGACCGTTTAGACACAAAGTGAACGCGACCCAAAAATGGCTGGGCGGACTTCCGCGCGTCTTTCCACGGTGATTGCTCCCAGAGCAATTTTTTGAAAGTTCGCGCGACTTTTGCCCACAATACATTGTGTTGAGACTATTTCAGCCTTCCTGGAAGCCAGTTTTCCGGGAATTGTTACTCGGAACTGTTATTTCCTGGAATAGTGTTCCAGAATTCGAACTCAACGGTTAAGGCATTTCGTATTTTCTGTTGAAGAAGGAGCCGAAGGTCAAAATGTCAGACAACTGAAGAGATTATTTCAGAAATTAGAGAAAAATCCAATCCTGTATGACAAATCCCGGGAAAAAACATAAGATTATTATTATTATACATGTACAGTACAGGTCACAATTGACATCCCTGCGGCTTCGCGTATGTTACTCGCAAGTTACGCGTAACTTACGCAGAACTGACGGCTTTGGTTTCGCGTAACTCACCAAAATCACGTAACTCGCCTCGTTAATCGCTGCGTAGCTAGCGAAATTCACGTAACTCACCGCGTAATTCACCTCATAAGGCCTAAAAAAAGAAATGTCTTGTTTCGGGTCATGTCAGTTAGAAAAATTAGGGTCGGTCGGTCGGAATAAAATTTTATTTTTTACAAATTTTTTCCCAAAGTTTGCTTGAAAAACTGTGTGTAAAATAGGAAATGTCAGCTGAAATAACGAAGTGGAACTGATCTGTAACATAGGGGGCCTAGGAAGAGCTGTAGATTCTGCCATGTCATGAGTGTTCCTTCTTCATTTGTTTTTCTTTTGTCATTTTTTGAAAGTTTTAATTGAAAAAACAGTATTATTGTGTGATTTTTTAGTTTTATGTTTTCTAGGTTTGGAAAAAATTTTAGGGTCGGGGCATTTTCAGGAGGGTCGGTCGGCTGACCCGAAACAAGACATTTATTTTTTTAGGCCTAAGTTACGCGTAACATAGCTCTTGAGTTGCTGCGTAAGTTACAAGTGACTTACGCATAACTTTCGCGAAGTTAGGGACGTCAGTTGTGACCTGTACTGTATATCTTCGTTGGAAAATCTCGTGCAAGAAAATATGTTTTTTTCTCTTCTTGCATCTTCTTGCCCCTTTACTTTGTGATGACGGCACATCCATTTTACTTGGAGGGACGTAGACGAATGACTAAAGCAAGGCCCACGTCTGTCCTTAAACCAAAACTTTCACCCTACTTTCTGCGTGAATTTCCGCACCATGTATGAACAACAATTCGCTCAGTTTTCCGCAAGCAAAGACTTGCTAAATCCTGTGTGACTTTCAGTGCTATGTCTGAACGGATCTTCACTGTTGGTCAGCACCACAACACAGTAAAATGAAACAATATCCCAGAATTTTATAAAGATGTGTTTATCGTTACCATGAAGACATCAAACCCATAAAGGAACCACTTGAGCACACTCTGTTTCTTGTCCGATGAGTTCCAATTTTTCACACCAGATGGCTCTTATCACCCTAATTTCCATGTTAAAATAATATTTCTAGTCAAATTTGGGTTGGTGGCCGTAGCATACAACAATCTACTAGCCCTGAGCCCAAATTTGTGAAGAACGACCAATTCATAACGGTGCCAGGGCTGGATAAACCTGTTGGTCACATCCCTGTACATATGTACAATCTTGGTCATAAGTTATTAACCAGTGGATATTTGTGAATTACTCCATGATCTCCCAATATTTTTTCCCCGATTTTTGATGCATGATAGCTAGATCATTTGTCCATCATCTGGCATACTGATTTTTCTGATTGGTTGGCTGACTTGGGTTTTACCGTTGTTCGAAGTTCGCCGGTCAGAATGAGATTTTCGGAAACTTCGCAATTCCTCAAAATTTTCACCTGTAAAATCTTCCAGTGTCTGCATAGATGGATATCACCATCAAAAATTTCCAAAATATTGGATCTTTTAACCTAAAAATGGCAACTTTGTTGGGATTTTTGCACTGTGCTTTGAAGTCCAGTGAACAGCACTCTGAGATGACCCCTCAAGCTTTACTAGACCTGACACAGTAGGCATTTTTCCGCCCTCATGCCATGCTCTTCCTGTAAAAGATGAATGCAGATCAGTTTCAACCATTCAACCAGATGTCGATTATGACATGTTATGAAACTGATGGACTGTGGGAAACCAATAGACCCGAATCTGATCAGGCCCTATTCAACATGATGAGTGAATGCAAATTGATCCATAAAATGCCTCACCACAGGAAAAACCTGGCTGTATTTTGTCAATAGGAACCTAGTATTAGCTTGAGGGGTCATCTCAGAGTGCTGTTCACTGGACTTGAAAGCGGAGTGCAAAAATCCCAACAAAGTTGTCGTTTTTAGGTTAAAAAATCAAATATTTTGAAAATTTTTGAAGGTGATATCCATCTATGCAGACAAGGGAAGATTTTGCAGGTGAAAATTTTCAGGAATTGTGAAGTTTCCGAAAATCTCAATCTGACCGGCATACTTCAAACTACGGTAAAACCCATGTCAGCCAACCGATCAGAAAAATCTGTATGTCAGATGATGGACAAATGATACAGCTATCATGTATCAAAAATTGCTGAAAAAATATTGGGGGATCACGGAGTAATTCACAAATATCTACTGGTTAATAACTTATGACCGAGATTGTACAGTAGCCTAACAGGTCACCCGAGAGACACATTGTGCATGCGAGTACTGTCTGTTAAATGTTCCATATCACAAGAACTACTGAATGGAATTGTATGGAATTTTCACACATCATGGAGAAGACCCATAGCTATCGAATAAAACAATTGGAAGAAGTTTCATTGAAAATTTCTTTGGGTATCATGTTTTTCTCAGAATGTCGCAAACCATAAGTGAAACCTTTCGGGGTTTGATGTCTTTATGTCGTTACCTTTTAGGTGGAAGAAGAGGAAGATGAAGGGGACGACATGGATGATGACGACGATGAAGATGATGATGATGATGACGACGACGATGATGATGATGAAGAGATCGAAATAGAAGATGGTGACTTTGAAGATAATATGGGTGGAAGTAGCGGCAGTGGGAGTGATGAAGGTATGTTTTACACTTCTGTAAGGGCCAAGGCAGAAAATAGTGTATTATTTCACCCACTTGAGGTTGTTTTCACCCCTCTCTGCCTTGTGTTTGGTGTGTCAGGGTGCCTATTTACCTAGCTGCAGCGCAGGAATGAGGAAACGGAGTGCCCAAAGGAGGCGCTGGGGACCAACTCAGTTTTAACACAAAAGCGCATGCATTGCGACGTTGAAAACGTCACTGACGTCGCACATCGTTCGTGACGTTATGTTCAGAATCAATGATGTTGCTCTTCAGTGTGTTATTTACGCTAAAATAGTCAATTTCATCGATGAAATTCAACATGTTCCCGCTTGAATTTTCGTTTGAAAACATTCACTAGATATATTGAGTCAGTCCTTTACTTGATGAAGAACGTGTAAAATTTGAAATTCAATGGACTACTTCAGGAAAAATTAGGGCTAGAAGTAGGGTGTAGTTTCAGAATTAAATGGCGAATAACGTTGGCTTGACTTTCGATGCATAGTTTGAACTGAGTTGTTCTTCAGCACCACGTCACGGACTAGTTCCTCTGGTTCCTCATTAGGCCAGACGCGAAAGTCATGAAAATAAATGGCACGCGAACAAAGGCTTGTACAGTATTGTGCCGTGTTGTTTATCTTCATTTATGAGGAGCGGCGTGGTCTAGTGGTTAGCGAGACGGACTCCTGATCAGAGGGTCCCAGGTTCGATTCCCAGTCCTGACCAAAAAAACCCGCTCGCTTGTGACCTTGAGCAAATCACTTTGCCTCACTTGCTTCCTCCACCTAGGTGTAAAAGGGGTACCTGGCTGGTAGTGATGGTCTATGTGAATGTTAGTCCAAGTGCGCTGAAATCGGCTGCCGGGACTGTAATACTTCCCGGGGAGTGGAGATATGAAATTGGAATGAAAAGGCCTATAGCTGGGGGTAATAACTGTGAAGTGCCTTTACACTTAAATGTAAAAGGCACTATAAGCCCACACATTATTATTATTATTATTTTCCTTCTCTCAAAGATGACGACAACGACCACGATGCCTCGAATGATTCCGACCAAAGGGACAGCTCAGACAGCAACGCTAGTGGCGCAGGGCACGCAGCAAATGACGCCGCGGTGAGACGGGCCAACCCTCCAGCATGGACTCGGATATTTGATCAAATTTCAGCCAGTTGGTATACATAGTCACAGATTTCAGCTGCATCACTTTCTTCCAAGCAAGAAATGCTTTTCTTGTCCCCTTGCTCAGGAATCAGAACATTGAAAAGCCACGAGACTTTACTTGTGTTTCACAATCAGAACATTAAAAAAGTCACGAGACTTTACTTGTGTTTCACAATCAGAACATTAAAAAAGTCACGAGACTTTACTTGTGTTTCACACTGCAGGGTTTCTCAAATTTTAAGGTCTACCGATAGATACGCTTTCGCGCCCGGCCCAAATGTGAGTGACCCGGCGACTTTGTCGTTAGTATGGTTCAATAAAGAAAGCAACCCGCATGTCGTCAAGTCTGCAGTTTCCCGGATTATAGGTTGTTCCTAAATTTATTCAATGACATTTCTTTCCTCACCGCATGCAGAAAACCTACAGCGATTAAGTGTAGGTCCACGAATAGACCAGGCAGAAAGTGATAAAGTGGGGGTCGGCGGATTGCTATGAAATTTGGTGTGTGGATGCCCCCTGGTGAGGGATAAAAGCACGCAAAATATTGGCCCAATCCTTTGGCTGGTTGGGGCGTATATGGCAAAAATGTGCTTTTACAGGGGTCAAAGTAGGCATTCATAGTGAAGCCACTGCAGGGGCCTGGATGACAAAACTAGTTTGAAGTTGTAGGATGAGACCTCATCTTTAAAAATCAAAAAGAAAATTTCTGGTTTTTCTTGCCGTTGCAGAGATATGCCTGTGTATATGTAGACATGTAATGTGCTACAAATGGACGACATAGCCGTAATACATCCGTAGTACATCAGTAGTGCATTTATGCATGACTTTGTACCTACATATCTCTGCAATGGAAAGAGTAACCAAAGATTTTATTCTTTTGATAAAGAGAGGCATCCCTTGACTCCTTTCTTTGATGTGCTCACCTTCCTCACCCCTGCAGTGGGTCCGTAATTCGTTGTAGGCCAAGCCATACCTTTTTTGACACGAAGGCAATACAGCACTGTACCTTTAAATCAAGAGTGATTTGGAGCTAAACAAAAATGGAAAAAAATTCCAAGGGACATCTATTTTCATTCACATATAAGGAATATCTCCTGCTGTTGCCTACCAAGGCATGAAAATTCACTCAAACGGACAGTATTTTGATGAAAAATCGCTGTTGTCATTAAAAAATTAGTTTTTGGCAGTATTTTTGCCCCTTGCTCCCTAACAGTGTGACCGAGCTCCGAAATATTTGGCATGTCTTCATTGTGCCCCAATACCATCTTCTGGTAGGAATTTGAGCCAGATCTGCCGACCCCCAACTTTATCACTTTTTGCAGATTTTGCCTGGTCCACTCGTGGATTGACACTTAAAAAATGTTTTGAGGGAAGAGTTTCCCCGAGCTTCAATAAATTTTTCAATAGTTTTTATCAGAAGGGGTCAGGAGCTGCCCTATGTGGGTTATTTACATATGAAGGTAGACCTTAATCTCCTTCACTCATCTGCCCCCATGTTTGAGCAGCCAGTATCGTCTGTCAAGTGATCTGATAGACATGGTAATGAATTGGAAACAATATGAAGAAAAGTTCTTCAGATGGTTGATAAGAATGAACTCTCTTCAAATATTTTTCAATCAATACCATAGGATATGAGAAAACCTTCACAAAATATACCATCTGCTGGATTCTGGAGGTAATGTCTGCTGGACTCATGGGAGGTGGGGGGTAGATGAGCTAATCCTTTCGTGCAGGGTAATAACTTCTTGGAATACACTGTAAATAACAATTTTATGAAGTACAGGAGGTGCTGGTTTTAGTTATCAAAAGTGTTGCATGGAATTGAGGGTGGGGGCATTTTCTACCGAAATTTTCCCACTTCTGAGATGCCCCCTTCTGTTTTTGTATGCAGTAAATGTCATCAAAAATAGTTTTGTTGTCATGTAAATTATTTTGCATTGTGAACAGGTGCACTGACAGTGTGTTCTGAACTGTTGCCGTCTATTTCACTGTTTGTTCCATATTGTTGGTTACATGATTCCATTATTGATAGAAACGAGGGGCCGTCGTAAAGGTCACTGATACCAAAAATAAGGAAACCTTAAATTGTCCCTTATGATCCCTCTTCCTCAAAAAGAATGCAGTGACTTAAGCCTAGCGTACATCGACCTTGCGACTGGAAGCAACTACAGGCAATGGCGTTTCCGGCAACGGTGGGCGACTGGCTGGAAACAGCAGCAACTGATCAGATGCTCAAACAGGCCGATGTGCGCGCCCCAGCAACGCTATTGCCAACCGTTGCCGCTAGTTCCAGCCAGTTGCTCATGTTCTACTCGTTGCCGACCTTTGCTTCTAGTTCTCTTCAGTCACTTTCGATTGCATTGACTTCTTTAATCTCAGGGTTGAGTGTATGCTGTGCAGGCCTACAAGAGCCAGGGCCGTACTAGCACAGGGATGGGCAAATACTACCCCCCCCCCCAATTTATAAGAAATGGTTCCTTCTGTGACCGATATATTTGGCTCTAAAGCTAACCATGCAGTTAAGGAAGAAATTCATATGTCCCTCTTCCCTCGACAAAACTTGGACCCTTTATTCCTGAAGCTTGTGTTCTAATAATAATAATAATAATGCCGTTCTTTAATAGCGCATTTCCAGTGAATCTGCTCAATGCGCTTTACATTATTATTACCCCAGCTATAGGTCTGTTCATTCCAATTTTCATTTCTCCACTCCCAGGGGAGTATTTTAGGACTTGTGGGTAAATAAGTTGACTGGTTTTATCCTCGATCGGTATGGCTGAGGCACAGTGAAAGGATAAGGAACCAGTCCTTGATCTTCTGCACCACAGTGATTATGAGATGGTCCCTTGCATTTTGTATTCAAGTACTAAAATATACTGCCATTATGAATATATATATTACCTGCCAACATCTGCTCAGTATTGATTCGCGGCAAAACATAATCGCAGTACCACACTTTGAAGAATGACTCCTTGATTCTTAAAGCTGAACTGCATGAACAAAAAGCCCCCATGTGACGAGCAAGAGAATTGCAAACGCCCTGCAAACATCTCAAACGAAGACTCAGAACATGATATACCCCACGAAGCCAGGAGGGCGGCACCTGATTTGTTTTCGGGCAACAGAGCTGTCAACATCTCCGGATACCTCTACACTACTCAAAGAAAAAAATTATAGTCGTTTAGACGGGATTTGAACCATCGAACGTCTGATTTGTAATCCACCACTAATCCACTAGGCCAACGAGCCAGCTCACAAGGACATGATTTGTGTTTGTCATAGACATAGGCCTTCGACTTACGTAATAATGAATAAGAGAAAACATGAGAAGCCTATCAACAACAAGTTCGGTGGCCGAATGGGGAAGACGGTGGAACAAAGATAACAGGGTGCAGATTTGATTCCCAGCTGGGTCAAAAAATTTTCTTTCAAAAAAAGTGTTCAGCAGGAGCTCACCAGAGGATGTTGACACTTTGACAGCTCGATACAAATAAGGTGGCACCCTCCTGGCGTCGTGGAGTCTATCATGTTCTGAGCCTTCGTTTGAGGTGTTTACAGGGCGTTAGCATTTCTCTTGCTCGTCGCATGGGGGCTTTTTATACGCCCGTCGCAGATGGGCCGTATTATGTTATGGCCCTGTCGTGCGTCATTGTGTCGTGCATCTGGGCAATAACTCAAGAATCGCTTGAGATATCAGTGTCATTTTTAGCCCGCTTGGCCACAAGGCCCAGCAGGGCTTATGCTGTGGATGGGGTCATTGAGTGGTGGTCTGTCGTGCGTTAGTCCGTACGGCGGTACGTACGTCCGATAACTTTGGTTTGTTAGCGCTCTAGCACCTTTATTTTTTGAGGAATCTTTTTGGTCTTTGGTGGGTGTATATATGGGTCTAAGATCTAGGTCGAGTTCGATTTTGAGTGCGGTGGGATTCCTACTTTGGCCTCCAGGGGGCGTTTTGTGAAAAATTTCAAAGGGCTATATTTTGATAATGGTTCGAACTATCGTGTTGAAACTTTGTACACATTTACCTCTAGGTTATAGCAACTTACAGACAGAATTTCGGTGAAATATGATTCTTGACTTTGCCACTAGGGGGCCAAAACCAAAATCACTAAAAGTGCTATTTCTCCCTTACCAA
>NMRB01001267.1:175618-189894 GCA_002633025.1 Notospermus geniculatus
GTAATTGGCAATTACTGTCCGTGGATCAGGGACATTGACACCCGGGAAACGAGCTCCAAAACGTCGCCTAACTTCAGCAGCATTCTCAGTTTCTTGATACTGCAACACCATGAAGGTGCGCTGTTCATTTGTGTAAAAAGGCATTGATCCAGTGGCACTCTGAAGTCAGACTGATTTGGCTTGGCCTACACCCTAAACCACGCCCTTGTGCTTGAATGACCAAACTGGGCAAATGGATAGGTCTATTACATGTTACATGTTAGGCCCTACTTTAACCATTTGATCCAATTTGGTCATAGAAATGTAACCAACATAATTTATTGGGACACATGGTAGAGGGATAACTTTTGAAATACCGAATTTCAGCCCGGTCGGACATTCCATTATGGCCGCCACGCGGCATAACCTGAAAATCATTGAATTGCTATTACTCTTGAATACCATGTCCCAGAGTGCTCAATACTTTTATAGGTCTGGACGACATAACCTAATATTTGCCACACTCCAAATTAGTACTGGAATAATACAAAGCGACGGGTGTATATTGCTACCGCCATGCAGTACACTTGTTGTCCATGCAGTTCAGCTTTAACGATGCCAAAACCTTCACTTTGCTCATGTTACGCTGAGTACCCCCTGTACCATTTGTCAGTTTTCCTAACAGCCTGGGTATGCCTACAACACTTAGTGAGGATTTTTCCATTAAGCCTCCCCAAACAATCAGTGAATCATTGCAAAATGTTACCTTAAATGGCCTATCCACGTGCAATATTATTGCACAATATGAGGATCAAAATGGGCAATATTATTGCCAGTCTTTCTCTCATCCATTATGCCAGAAGCACATGACACCCATTTTGGGCCCCATATTGTGCAATAATATTGTACCATGGAAAAACCGCTTTAGTCCTAACTTGGCCATTGATTGCAGGAACTCACTTTTGTCGGCGTTATAAGTTACCAGTAGGACTACCACATATTGTGTTCTTAAGCGGACCACACAAGCACAATATTATTGCACAATCTTTCTTCTGCCCATTATACCAGAAGCACATTTGGGCCCAATACTGTGCAATAATATTGCAGTGTGTGGGCCGCTTTAATGTTAATATCCAGTCAGTCATTTTTTCCGGACTGATTGGCGTGTTAAGTCAAATGTAATTATTTTCGCATTTTTTCTCAGGTTGAGTGTTGGTGCAGACTTTTTAATAATGTGTGACCTCCATACTGCCTGAAAGCGCTGCGCGTTATTACCCCACGTTATTGATACTTTTTCACCCGGATCTTTAAAGGGTCAGTGGCTGCCACTGGAGGCAGCTAACAATAGGCATTTTGATGCAGCTATTCTATAAAATAGATGGTATGAGGATCTAACTGTGACATGCATGGCAAGTAAAATGCACTATGTGTCATACATTTGGGCCCAAATTCATTGTTTCTCAGTTGCTAACGCCACCTGTGATGCATTTGCTATACTCTAGGGTCCCTTCAAGAGCCTAATGGTTAGTATGACTTCTGCAGTAAGTGCTTTTACTACAGTTTTGTACAGTAGTCACTTTCGTACAACAAAAATGAAGGAAAATCATTAACTATAATGCTCAAACATTTCTTAAGGTGTTCCAATCAGTTAAGCTTTAAACTTCTACATGTACCTTATTTACTGCTTGAAAGGCATTTTAGAAAGGGTTCGAATAACTAATCCAACTTTTTGGTTACTCTTTCTAGATTTATCTTAAACACTAAACACATTCATCTTAAACACTGTGTTTAAGATAAATCTAGAAAGAGTAACCAAAAAGTTGGATTAGTTATTCGAACCCTTTCTAAAATGCCTTTCAAGCAGTAAATAAGGTACATGTAGAAGTTTAAAGCTTAACTGATTGGAACACCTTAAGAAATGTTTGAGNACTCGTCCTTTATGAGGGATTGTGAAGTTGGACAAATGCATGTGTATAAAAGTGGTAGCAAAACATAAAGCATTTCAGCAACATAGACAGGATCATGTGAGATCCAACGCTCCTATGTCGGATAACTCAGAAGTGGTGAAGGATCTCGAAAGGCCTGAAATTGTTTTGTTGGGGTTTGTAAAAACTGGTGTTGATTTGTTGGATGATGTCAGCACCTGCATGGCTAAATATGGTAATCTCTCTTGTGGTGATCCAACGGTTTATTCCCATATCGCCTTCTCCCATTTCGCCTTATTCCCATATCGCCTTCTTTTTCTCATTTCGCCTTTTTCCCATATCGCCTTATTCCCATTTCGCCTTTTCCTGTTTCGCCTTATTCCCATATCGCCTTTTCCCATTTCGCCTTTTTCCTATATCGCCTTATTCCCGTTTCGCCTTTTCCCCGTTTCGCCTTTTCCCGTTCTGCCATTTCCCAGATCGCCTTATTTTAATTAAGTCTTGCACCCCCATCAAATAGTGGACTAGACTAGGCCTCAGTAAAAAGCTTCATTACAGAAAAATACCATTTGTATTTTATCACTGTTTGTGATAATTTTCCTAAGTTGATTTGAATTCTAGGGACAAAGTAAAAATAGGCCAACTTTTTAACTCTTTGAGATGCATTGAGATGCTTTGAGATGCTTAAAAAAAGATTTAGGCCACTGACATGTGGCATCGTTTTTTGCTCGTTTTTTCTTTGGCATCTTGCAAAGAGTGGTAATAGACCCTCCATGGAAAGCCGCGAAGCATTCAAGAAGATGGTGAAAAGACCCGGTAAAAAGAAATCCATTTCAGGCCTTACAGTGCCGTAGGCCTAAAAATTTAAACCACTCGAAAATAATTAAAAAGGATTCTTAAAAAGAAATCCTTAATTGCCATATTTAGGCGTACTTTAAATCCTCAAAGTAGGCATAATTAAGGCCTACTAATTACATGTAGTAGGCCCCTCAATGAGAACTTTTTAAAATCAACTGAAAACCCCCACAACCAAGGCCTGGGTAGCCCTGCACGCGGGTTTGTCCATTTACAGTAAGGTAAATTCTGGATAATCCCAAATAAGGCGAATTGGGAAATGGCAGAACGGGAAAAGGCGAAACGGGAAAAAGGCAATATAGGAAAAGGCGATATGGGAAAAAGGCGAAATGGGAAAAGGCGATATGGGAATAAGGTGAAACAGGAAAAGGCGAAATGGGAATAAGGCGATATGGGAAAAAGGCGAAATGGGAAAAAGAAGGCGAATTGGGAAAAGGCGAAATGGGAGAAGGCGATACGGGAAGACACCGATCCAACATAGATGTGTGTGGGATCAACATAGCAGTGTTTTAGTCAACATAGCTGTGTCTGGGAGTCAACATTACTGTGTGTGTGGGTCAACATTGCAGTGTGTTGGAGTCAACATAGCTGGGCGAGGGAGTCAACATTGAAATGTGTGGGAGACAACAAAACTGTAAGTGGGAGTCAACAATGTTGTGTGTGGGCATCAACATTGCTCTGTGTATAGGAGTCAACATTGTTATGTGTATAGGAGTCAACATTGCAATGTGTAGAGTCAACATTGCTATGTGGGGGAGTCAACATAGCTGTGTGTGGGCATCAACATTGCTATGTGTATAGGAGTCAGCATTGCTATGTGGGGGATTCAACATAGCTGTGTGTGGGCATCAACTATGTGTATAGGAGTCAACTAGTGCAATGTGTAGGAGTCAACAATATTGTGTGGGGGAGTTGACATCGCCATATGTAAGCCTATAGGGGTCAAAATGCTATGTGTTAGGCATCAATATCCCCATGTGTGTGGGGATCAACATTGCTACCCTTTGTATGTCTGTAAGAGTCAACATTGCTATGTGTGAAGGCCAACATTGCTATGTTGGGTCATGACCCCTTTTAACACAATCATTCCGCTGAGGGGTTCTGTGGGTTAGCAATGAGACCCTGATAACTGTAACTCATGTGTGTGAGGCGAACTCTCAAATGTACATGTAGGCCTAGATCTTATATAAAGTGGTATTAATTCCCAAAGATGTATTTATAACCAACTCTTCCAACGCCAACGGTATTCTATTTTTGTAAACCTCTGTACAATATATTTTAAACTTTGTAAGTTTGTCCCTCACTGATTTAAATGCATCTTCATTGCAATAAAGTATTTTGGATGATATTTTGAGTTACACTTACTGTTTATTTAGACCTTAGACTAGTACCTAATCCTACCAACCTGCGCGCTGCAGTCGTGGCTTGTTTGGTAGGACCAGTATTGGCCGCCATTTTTGGAGGAATTCTGCCCGTGACGTCACTTGGAAATTTTATGCAAATTTCTTCAGTTCTCAAAACGACTGACGTACCGGAATGCAGATAGAAGGTGACCTCCATTTGACCCAGGAAATCCACCAATCAAGAAGGTGCAAAAATAGAAAGGTACTAACTTAGTTCCTAACTTATCACATGCACCAGCACCGGCCAATCAGATTCACAAACGTCATAGGCAGGACCGGTCCCAACATGCAAAAATTGGGACTGGGTGCCAGTCTATCGAAGAAGCGGCATAGGATGGTTCCCGTCTTTGCCTCTACGTGCACTGTGGATGAAGCGCCGTGGCAAAGACGGGAACCAGTCCACCTCTGATGATAATATCCTCAGGGTACCGGTATTCTCAGTTTTTCTGACCTGCAGTTGACTGTACGTAGATTGAAGTTCACCCGATGGATCGGCTGTGAAGGTCTGCACCTAAGGCACCTTATCACAGCGTTTCCCACTAGTTTCGGTGAATTCAGTGTGTTCACATGCATTTCACGGGATACGTAACACCCGTAATATTTTGGGAAAGACAGAAGGACTCTCCAAGGCCCTGTGACACGCACCTCCAGTACTTTCCCAACTGCCTCTTCTTCCGTCTTTGGGGGGAGAGTTCGTGCGCTGCGAAATCCACAGATGAGCACGCAACTTATGGAAACCCCGCGGCCAGAGCGAGAAATGACTCCCTGACGATTGCATGCAGCGCCACCCAACGTCCTCAGCTCCCACTAGCACGACTTACAATGTCCTTTTTGTCAGGTTTTATTTGCGGATGTAACCATGGTAACCGGCCATACCAACCGCCGTAACAGAATAGAATGTGGGTCATTATTTTGAGCTGAAGAATACCCCGGAACGGCCACAAAGAATGGGCCATTTTCCCCAATGATTTCGCCATAGCCCACGAACAAAAGGAGTTTCACTGACATGTTATCATCCATGCCCACATCTGGATATCTAGGTCCGTCAACAATAACTGAACAGTCTTGATTTACATATAGATTGTGGTTAGCCGATGAGGGAAACATCTGTTGGTTTGTTGACCTAAATAGTGTCAGGCCTGTGGACTTCCCCCCTAACAAACAACTGAAGCAGAACCCTGGATATTACAAGTGCCCTCTACGTCTAAAATTTCATCTGTCTGGACTCTGTGTTGCTGTTATGATTCGGATCAGGTAGGCTACTAGTCTGTGCGCATGGATCAAATGCCAGTGGACTTCCACACGCAGCGGCGTCCTCATCCTCCAATCCGCGCGCCTTTATGCCCGTTCTCCCAACAACCGCATTATTGCACCCATCGCAAGTCTGAAAACCAGGCGAGGTGAGGGCGATTTAGCGCTTGCGATACTCTCTCCTCGCCTGGTGTGTGCGCCGTCTTGGTTTGCGCTGGGTAGCGATCCGTGGTACGGTACATGTATCTTTTCGCCCACGACTGGCAGTCATCTCGATGATCGCCCAAGTCACCGCAGACGAGGCAGTACTAGGCCTAGTATCGTATCGTCTGCTGTGGCTGGCGAGAAGGAGAAGATCAGTCGCAATCAGGGCCCGACCGTACAGGAAAGTCCGATAGCACACCTGTATCGGACTTTCCGTGCGGTCGGCCCTGGGGCAGTTACTGGCCTTCTGCAATCCCAAACTTAGGGTACCAGGGCAAACCTGCAAAAATCAGTCGGGGTATCGAAGCAAACTCCTCTTCGCGGCGTGTTGGATTAGGTGCCCCCTCATAGAAACCTGCATAGCACCGCCGCAATAATATTGTGAATGGGCTTTGAAAAGCGGCAGGTGGAGAGTTGAGTCATTGAACCAGGCGACGCGTGCAATATCATATCATGATATAAATATCATTGTCTAGGCCTACTTACATAGGCCGTATTGCCGTGAAGGCCTACGAAGTATTCAGTGCAGAACACTTGCCATTGTGGATGTCATAAAAGGCTGGGTATTGCTCCGTACAAAATGTAGGCTTCCGTTCTCTGAAAACATTTCAAGCTGAGGAAAGGTAAGTTCAACTGCATTGCCTATTAGGCATAGGCCTACTAGGCAGGCCCCTATCCGCCACAGATTACTGACGACTAGGCTACCCGTGGCGGATAGGCCTACCTGTGCTGTCTGCCAGGGACTGACGTCTAGGCCTACGTTGACTACGATGGATTTACTGCCGCATGTAGTCGTCAGTATCCCGTGGCGGATACCTGGTACTACCCGCTACCGTCAGCTGCTGCAGGCCTCGCCTCGACAGTCCGGCGAGGTAGGCCTATCCTGGTGCTGTGACCCTGTGACAAACAAGTGCTGCACCGCTGTGAAGCGATGCAGGGCCTATCATGGCATTAAAACGATAATGGATGGTAAACCATTTGGTGACGGTACACGCGGTGTACATGTACGAATAAAATAGTTTTGTGTTTGAATCACCAGCGTGAAAATGGCGATTTAAGCTGCGCTTCCATTACAGGTTTTAGATCCGGTCTTAATAGTACCGCATCTAAAATAAGACCGGATATTTCACGGCTTGCGCTTCCACTACTGGACGCAGTGGTTCCTGGGCTCGCCGCCAGGCGAAAAATGGCGTAGCCAGCGAATTACTTTGTCGAACCAGCGAGTAGAGAATGCCTCATAGAGGATTTTTCAGGAATATGCATTTTTGTCTCCCATTGCGTGAACACGCCGTGTTAGTTGTGCTTAGCGGTACTGTTTCCACGAAAGATATCCGTAGTAAGTAATCATATATGAATGGATACAATATCGCCGAAAATAACACGAAAATTCGGGATTTTGTGGCGGTCGTCTGCTTTCTGCTTATAGGCCAAGCCGAAGTCGAATGTTCGCTTCACTGTCTATCACCCCGTGCAGATAAGAAATCACGCCTGTTAAACCCGTACCGCTCGTGGCCAGGCCACGAGTTAATGATATGCCAGGTAGATGAGCCTCCCTGCTGTGCATGTGGTGGTCAGTGCTAAGTGATCAGTATAAATAGATTGCTACGTCACTAGTAACGAAAGTCCATGTGCTATGGCTGATGTGAATATCTACTACAACTGTCTTTGTTTCTTTGTATCTAGTAACTTGGGATCAGGGCCAAGGGCAATGTACTCAGACAGTTTATGTAATCAAGAGGTGTCTGGCATGGTAGCATGAAGATCTGGCCTCTCAGTTGGTGTTCCATCTGCAAATTCTTGATTTTCGAGGGGTTTTCTCAGTTATGGTCAATGCAGATTCTGACTTCATTATTCCATTGTCCTCGTTTCTTTTACATGTATTTTTTGACANTAATGAAGTGATAAGGCACACCTAGGGCCACCTTCAAAAACCTGTGCATTGACCAATGTGCCAGCTGAAAAATTGAAAATTTTTCAATCTTTTTGGATGCATTGCGTCAATGCACAGCGGATCGCACTTGGTCTAACTATCCAAAGGAAAAGCCATCCGTCGTGTGCTTTGATGGATGCGGCAATGCACAGGGTGTCGGATACGAAATTCGCATAGGAATCGTGTTTGGTATACCCGTTGCCTTATAATAGGGCAACAGTACGGGCTCAGGTCAGCAGGTGGAGGAGTCTTGGGATACAGCAGACAAGAGGGGCTCAAGGTGATATGCAATTGCAAACACACTGACACCAAAGACCAGTGAAATGTATAAGAATGTACTGCGTTGCTGTCATTTTAGGAAGAAAAAAGGGAACAAGACAACAGGTGAGGATATATGAATGCCTCTGATAAAAGGGTTCAACGACAGCTGTCATTTCTATATATGCATAGGGTGATGCTTAGAATCCAAGAGTCAATTCCATGAATGACTTTCTGTCTATGGGTTGACTCCTTACAGTTGAAGAGTCAATTCCATAATTGCTTTCTATTATGCAAGTTGACTCCTAAAGTCAAAGAGTCAATTCCATAATTGCTTTCTATTTTGCAAGTTGACTCCATGCAAAAGTCAAAGAGTCAATTCCGTAATTGCTTTCTATAATACGTTGACTCCTGAAGTGGAAGAGTCAGTTCCATAATTGCTTTCTATTACGCAAGTTGACTCCTTAGTCCTGAAGTCAAAGAGTCAATTCCATAATTGCTTTCTATATACATGGGTTGACTCCTGAAGTGGAAGAGTCAATTCCATGAATTGCTGATGAGCTGCTTTTTATCATGCCATTATTTTGCTCAGTCAGGGGCAGTCAATTTACATTCCCTATTATCAGATGAAATTTCATCTTGGTGCATCGTAGATAGATCATTATTTTACGCTGGCTGATCCAGCGTTTTGCTCTGCCAAGTCACCCTCTAAATAATTACCTCCTACTAATCTGATCAATATGGCATTAGATTTTGAGCACTTTTTGATAATTGTGTCAAATGGAATCGAATCTGTCTATTTAAAGCTAGTTCTATCTTGTGGTTTAAAATTAAGTTGGGAGGAATCTTATTATGTGGAAATTGTTTTTCAGTTAACCCTCATTGTCATGTTGCATTAAATGACTTAGATGGAGTTTATGCATTATGTCTGGTAGAATAGAATTTCGAGTATTAGATTTTTCCGTCGGGGCCCAAACCATACATTATTCGCCCTGGTAAGTACGGAAGAGGCCATCTCAAGCTAGGCCTACTCATGTTTCTCATTTCGATGGGGTCTTACAGTACGGAGCACAATTGACCTACCTTTATCCGCTTAAGACATCCGCAGAAGATACGGTTACAAGGATGGTACACGCATGACGCTGCGTGTGGTATGCGGATAATAGACGGCGCGGAAGGTAAGTCAATTGTGCAGAGTACATGTACTGTACTTGCTCTTGCACAGGCACAATATACATGGCACCACGACTTACTGTCCCATATGACGGACTGAAGACCGAGGGATGATTAATCCCGCATATGGCCTGGGATTTGGAGCAGTGACAGTGGCTCCACAACTTGGATGTGACTAAAAGATAGCTTAGGCCAGGATGATTGTGAGTGAGAATTGTGTCTCATTTGTGTCAATCTACTGCTCAAGCTACTTTAGAGTCAGTTGCCTCCCAGAGATGCACAATAACTTACTGATCACCACTGGACCGAACTATCCCTCTGAATCTGATAGAGCTCACAATATGGATGAAGTAAGACCAGGGCCGACCGAATCGAAACTCCGATAGCGAAGCCGGCGATAGTGCCCTTAAAGGAGCTCGACGTCCAAGTTGTAAACAAACTGGTTTGTTTACAAACAGTGGCCAGCAAACTAGTTTTATTCCTTCGTGAAGGTGGCAGCACCAGTAGCGCCCCGTGATCGTAGACTGGTGCCCGGTCCAATGCAACTCACTCACGATATTCACGTCAGTACAAATCACCGACAATAGGTGTCAGCACCGCAGGCGTCGCGTGGATAGAGAACCAGTGAGTGAGTGTTTACAACTTGGACGTCCAGCTCCTTTAACAACGCCTATCAACTGATAGTGTGCCAGCGCTGGGTAAATGGCCGAATCCAAACGCTGTTAGCGCGCCGGTAGTCCATGCCACTGGTAGGCTATCGGTATGACATTATCATGGACGGTAGGCCCTTTTCCTTGGACCAAGGTTGGTCTATTAATATCCCTCGCCACGAAATCTATTTTGATTCCTTTGTGAGTTGTGCAACTGGGATTATTTGATGGCACGGACTGCTGCGCAAGGTACGGTCTAGTGCTCTTACGTTCACCCTTTCTGCCCAGTTTGTACCAGTCTGCGCCAAAGCCTGAGCGAAATCGTGCTGTTGAATTTGGAGGCCGAAAAATATCATGAGGTTGTTTAGCCGTCACAATGCCACGTTGACGGCCAATCACTCCGCGAAAAAAATATAAGTGTGGGGAACCGATATTGGCTGAAAATATCTTCATCGGTATATTCCTCATCACGTAGGGATTGCAGCGGTTTCTTAATGTGTTCATTCTGTACCCACGCTCAACGACGCCCATCGCCACATCACCTTGAACACGCCCCATACTGCTTGGAAGTGGTCAACGGACACCACTAACAGCGCGCTAAAGGAGGTCCCACCGCCTATAGTGAAACAGCTTACCGGCGCCTATCTGTGACGTCATTGATAGCCTAACAATTTACAAAGTTTCTATTCGGTGTTCCTATCAACGACGGTAGCTACCGGAGTTTCTATTCGGGGATAGTGCCTATTGGCATTTGGCCTATACCTCCGGTAGGCATTGATAGCGCTATCGGAGTTTCGATTCGGTCGGCCCTGATAGAGTGAGTCTTCAAGCTACTTTAGAGTCAGTTGCATCCCAGAGATGCACCATCACTTATCACCTCTGGACCCAACTATCCCTCTGATAGAGCTCACAATATGGATGAAGGAAGACCAGATAGAGTGAGTCTTGGTTGACAGCAGTTTCATCATCTCTGATTTGTTCTCCTCTGTCTGGTCTGGTGCCACATACCAACCATTATTGATCAGTGCAATTACTCTGACAAACTCTCACGCTCTGGACATATATAAATATATAGTTGAGTTTCTTCGTGACAGCTTTCAACTTGGCTAATTACATGAGTTGTGGCTTTATCTAGCTTGACCATGTTGGGGGATCAGTGATGTGCAGGTGTCATTTCTGGAGTGTGGGGCCTGAAACCAACATGAATGGTCAGGAAGGGGTTCCCCTTTCGACTGAACTCTCACCATTTAGTGTTGAGGATATTGTCCCAACTGACTGTACCAACTCTTTCAGGCCTATGAGATGTTGCTCCCACGGTTATCAGATCCTAGGCAATTTTCTAAGAAAACAAAACTGAGAAACTGCGTCCAATTTGCACGCCACTGCATTTAACTGCATTTATTTGCAAAAGCCTATAAAATCAAGGCCTATTCTGTACTTTCTAACAGGCACTCAGATGCCAGGAAGTCACTTCTTCCAGAGCCCCTGATTTCAGAATTCTTCTGGGGCAGGCCCCTGTCAGGGCACGCCTCCGCCGTGCATGTGGTCATGGCGAATGACATTTCAATCCAACTCGCCAGTCAGCAAGTCACCTGCTGACTTTTCGAGCACTGATTTGTCTGACATTCGTCAGCTGGTGACCGTGTAACTTGTAATTTCAATGAAAATTGGGTATGGTGATCATGGTGATTTGTACGGATATATTCGGCCATAGGATTTGGGACTGATTTCATCAAACCGGATATAATCATCCGTAGGGTTGAAAGTGTTAAGTCCGTGTCACACTGTCCCGAAGTTGACACCCGATGGCCATACGAATTATGGAAACTTTTGGAAATCACTGATAAGTGCCAGCCTGAAGAAGACCTCGGTTGGGATCGAAAATGTGCAAGATTCTGGAAGTTGACTTCGGGGCCATCTTCACGCAAAATTCAAAATTCCATATTCGTGTGGCCATCGGGTGTCTAATTTTGGGACAGTGTGACACGGGCTTTAAGATTTTCACCCAGTGGCCAACAATACAATCAAGTATTCCAATCTATACTAATTGTCCTGACATGCCCGAGTGTACATGTATGTTAATGCATAACCGAGTGTATATCGCCGGCCATCCCGCATTAAAATCTCCCAACTCCGGTCATGATTGAGGAGAAACCAATATGATTCCATCCTATTGATCTGCAATCAATGTGCAATCAATCAATAGATTCAAGGTGATCAACTTTATGATTATGTGTGATTAGGTTTATGGCATCCCTATGCATGGCGACGGGGCACTGTATGGTCCACAACGCAGTAACAATTTGAGGTCTGGTTTGCAAAGATGTGTTTTGACCGTTGAACATTCCGTTTGTCTGTCTGGATTTACGGGCAAGGGTGCTTTGAGATTTGTGGAAGCATCCATGTGTGGGGCCTTGATACCCTAGTGGTTATTACATCTGCTTAGCAAGCGGCAGGTCACGGGTTTGAATCCCGGGCCATATGGAATTAAAAATCAATTTCCTGGCTCGCCACACGACTGTTAGAACACAATAGGTCTTTTCACTGCTTGCTCTCCAGTCGCCTGTCCAATTCTCCGCGATTTGATTGGCTACTTGGACCCGTATGACGACATACTAATTTGCATATGATTGGATCTTTAGTCAAATATTTACTGATTACGGGAATGAGTTAATAGAAGTAATTAAGCTGTCCGCTTTGTTTCTGGTCAGCTGTAGTGAAAGTGGAGTCCTAAATCTATGTAACAGACAAGAGCAATTAGTGAGTTCTGAAACGTGTGACGAATGGTTGACAAGTTTGTTCAGACAATGCCAATTTCGGCCTTGCTGAGGGTAGTTTCCCCGATCTTCCAACAGTAAGACAAACCTTTTTGCGAATAACTCAACGTTGTTACACAGATCACTTCTTTATGATTGATATTAACCAGGTAGGTGAACAATACAGGCCGCAGGAAGTTCTAATAACTCATTCCCAGGTTGAAAATTTTTTGGTAATTTCCGCGTTAATGTACTATTTTTAGACCGGAAATCCCCGTTTGCTTGAAGCTGCCGATAGAGGACGCGGCGGTATGGATTCCAGTTCTAACAGTCGTGGCCAGTCCGTCGCATGGGACAAGCCATGGTACCTTGTAGTTGTACCTTGTGCCTTTGCAAAGGCATAAAAGACCCTATCTAAGTGAGAAACATAAGTAGTTCGGGATGGCCTCTGCTGCCAGGGGCTGATCCACGATTTCGGAAAAGAGGGTGCGCACTGTGCTAGAAATATTGAAGTCTGCAGTGAATTTCAATGATTTGCTCCAAATTTCAGAATTTCACGGTCAGTTTTACAGATTTGTTGGCCGAAAGGGGGGGGGGGGCCCTGGCCACACTACCAAGACCAATGATACTATGGCTTTGGCCCTGATAGAAAAATCTGACACAATACAGTCCATGTCACTGATGGATAAAAGTGAAGATAGTACCATCTTGAGGTTGAATCAATCAGAGGTTCTTAATCTTAGTGCTTGCTTCCTCCATCACTACAACCCCTGATTACCTCAGGATGAGAACAGTCTAAGGAAACCAGACTTGTTTCTTCAAATTCAGTCGTTTTGGCCAGTTCCTTGGCAGTTTATTGCATTATTTATGAAATCCTACATAATTTGGTCTCTTGTCATTCCCAGCTGGTAACTCCTGCGAGTTGTCCCACCATATCCTCCGATCACATTAATCAAAGGACAGAACTCCCTCAAAGACTATCATTGCCACCACTTCATATGTAGTGATCATCCATCAGAGTTGCTGAGTGACATAAATGTGAGTGCTCAGTAACTGAGATTGTGGGACTGGAGTTTGTGATAAGAAAAGCATTGGTTGCATGCTTGTCATCCTTGATCCCACGCTGGCAGTTTACAATGGACCAGTGGATATCCAGCAGAGACATCTAGCCTCGAATGACTCATGTAAAGGTTTCCTCCTAAAGCGACCCCATCCGGCAGCACACCAGGCAAAGTGAGGGCAATGGGGACCCTAGCTGACTTCCTCAATAGGTGTCACTAGTTGTTGAAACTATTGAAATGAAACTGACATCCCGGTCCTGATCAATTTCCCACGCAAAAGGCGTCCATTGTATAGGACCTGGTTTTGGTGTGCTGCCCTCTATCGTAGCTAGGCTCCCCATTGACCATAAGCAGTCTGGCAGCTGCCAATCTGATGGCCGGCACTGCAGACTAGGCGATACCGTAGTTGTGTGTGCGGTGCTTGGCGACAAGTGATGCCGAGTCTAGCCACAAAATCAAACCAGTTTGATATTGGGCAATCATCGAGAAGATTCCGGATCGCTGTCCAGCCCACACCATCGACAGTCAACTTTGCTCCTTATCTGGCAGCTACCCATCTGATGACCGCAGACTTGGTGACATCTTGTGTGCGGTGGTTGGCGATATGCTTGGCGACAAGCGATTCCGAGTCTAGCCACAAAATCAAAATAGTTCGATATTGGACGATCATAGAGAAGATTCCACGGAACGCAGTCCGGCACACCTGGCGTCAAAAGCCCACTAGCTCCTTGACGGTCAGATGGTTGCAGATATCGCCCTCACCTCACCCGGTGTGCTGCCCACTTATCTACATAACAAGTGAAGATAATCTACCCACTACCCTATCCTTAC
>NMRB01001268.1:22178-60096 GCA_002633025.1 Notospermus geniculatus
CGGCCCATCTCCAGCTTCACACCGGGACCAGCCTACGCCCCCTGCGCATCCGACATATCGGTGAATTCATTCCATAATTTTCCCTGCGCAATTGCCATGCCTCATGCCGAGGGATTTGAATCGCCCCTCTCGCCTGCCATGGCAAACTTCATTCTTTTTTGCGCGAGTCAAGACACATGCTTTCATACATAGTCATCACCCAGCAAAACTTAACGAGCTATTTATTCTGCCCTTTGTTATTCACTAGTCAGACAATTATCTCATATATATTCATACGGAGGCTTGTCCTAAAGCCTGATGTGAACCAATCACGAGCTGCACGTTACCAGACGTTGCAACCCACCCGGCCCATCTCCAGCTTCACACCGGGACCAGCCTACGCCCCCTGCGCATCCGACATATCGGTGAATTCATTCCATAATTTTCCCTGCGCAATTGCCATGCCTCGTGCCGAGGGATTTGAATCGCCCCTGTCGCCTGCCATGGCAAACTTCATTATTTATTCCGCGAGTCAAGACACATGCTTTCATACATGCAGTCATCACCCAGCAAAACTTAACGAGCTATTTATTCTGCCCTTTGTTATTCACCAGTCAGACAATTATCTCATATATATTCATACGGAGGCTTGTCCTAAAGCCTGATATGAACCAATCACGAGCTGCACGTTACCAGACGTTGCATATAATCAAGGTAACGTTCACCACCGCAGCGCCACTCTGGTGGAAAATGATGGCGTAACCAATCACATTCAAGGTTACAAGTAGACTGGAAGCCCGTCCTAACTCTTTTACGTAATGAAATTAACAAATGTTAGGACGGGTAGTGGCCGTGCCATTCTCAAATGTGATTGGTCAGAGTGGCGCATGTGGCAGAAATCATTGCGGGGAGGACTGAACAAATGACGTCATTGATTCCCCACAAAACACACCGAAATAAGGGTTTTTCTGTGCATGTCAACAACTGAATCGACATATGTAGGCGTAACCAATCACATTCAAGGTTACAAGCTGAACGAAGCCTAACGTTCATTATAAGTAACAGTACCGTTCACTTTAGTCTTTTACCTAGTGTAACACTGTCACCAAGGTAACGTCGTCGCAACACCAAGACTTGACCACCATGCTTGGTGTTGGGTGACACCGGTGTTACTCCTGGGTAACAACAGGGTTGAGAGTTGAGTCCAACACCTTTGCGAGTAAAGTGTTACACGTTTTTTACACTAGTCTTGTGTTAGCCGTGTTCTTCGTACCAGTGCAACAGGCTGTGGCCCAGCGTGGCAACAATCTTCAGAGGAAAGCATCTGAAAGTGAGCAGGCGGTTGAAAAACACCTGAGACGTAGGGCCGTATTCTAGAAGCTTCCTTAACTTTAAGGGTACCTTTAGCTATTGTTTGCAGGGCAGAATACAAAAGCTTAAAGTGGACCTTAGAGTTAAGGAGGCTTCTAGAATACGGGCCTTAATGAGCAACAACTGGAGCACCTGTCTAACGCATTTCATGAATATCGGGAAACACGAAACCACCAGCCATGCCAGCGACATGTCACCTTTCGGAGGATGGAGAATGTCCTCCATATGTTGTCATCGGGAGGCTATTACAGGGCGTTGGCCAAAGATAGAGGGATAGCTAAGTCAACCATGATTCTCCACACTCACGAATGTGCTGATTTTTTTATGGACATGTGTCAGAAGTTATTTCATTCAAAAAAATCCAGAAGAAAACAAATATTTGGCGCGNNNCCCCCCCCCCCCCATTGATATCAATGGAAGAGAAAGACAGGTCAGTAGGTACACCTTGAAAGAACAGGACAGACTAGACCCTTCATTTTAAATCAAATGCCGAATGGTCAAAAATTAAGTGGACGATCTCCTCCATGGTCCTCAAAAATCAAATGCCTCTTCGAGGACATCGTAAGTTTTACACACAGCCTACCAGGTGCACCATTCATTTGTTTTTCTTTTTCTGTACGTGCTGCTATTCATCGACGGTGTTACGTACGGATACAACGACCAGATGGAGCTGGAGATGCATACTGTCGTGGACGCTAAGGAAAATGTTGCGACTCACTGATTGTGAATGTTCAATATATTATAGAGTCGACCGATTTGGGAAGGTTCGGCACGCCATTTCGGGACGGCTTGTTGTACTTGACTCGATGACCCGACGACGCGAAGAAGGTCAATTTAATTTCATGTATTGGTGAATGCATTATTTTAATTCGAGTTCCGCATTTCAGAATTAGAGGCTGTATAATGATAGACTAAAGACACCGCATAAATAGCTTCATTTAGACAATCCCTCGCTTACTGACCATTGCTCCAGGCGCCTGTGACGTGACATTTTGGAGACCCACCATACTCGTGCAATGGACATGCGCATGGCTGATATAGTAGTCGCTCGCTCCAACCGCTGTTTATCTCGTCTGTTGAAGATTGAATTACTCCTTGTCGGAATTAATTTTCGATGTGGAATAAATGATCGGCCGTTCTCGGAAAAAGTCTACTGGCCGATAATATGCTTGACATGGCACAACGAACACGTGATTGGAATGGCGGGAAACACACGCATTTATAAAGGAGAATCTGATTGGTTGCCGAATATTCCCGAAGTAATTAATCCTTGTCGTCCGAAATGGACTTAGTAATTTTTTCTTCGTGCACAAATTTTTGTTCGTGGGAAGAATTATTTACATTCGGGGAATAATTAATGTACACCGAGAGGAATTAATTTAACAAGGAGAGGACTTCAGTTGCTCCCGGAGAAAAATATGATAATTCTGACCGCAACGGTGATTGATACACATGAACTACGCAGGTTTGAACAAAGCTGGCCCAGCAGGTCAACATGACATAAACTCCAGTGTGGCCTGAGAATGATATACATTCTGTGCGATGAATGTAGGATTGGCTGAACTCAACTTAGGTTGAATCCAGCGGTGCAGGATGGGCTGAACGTCGGAATGTCCATGTCAGCTGCTTGGCTGCGAATATTACAACGGCCATTATACATGTATACGTGTAACTGATCTCTAGTTAGGTTGAGTTGGGGAAGTTCAGCACTGTCATGACTGTGTTGTGCGTGACACTACGATACAATCTACGTGTAACGCCTGTCATCTTAAGGTGACTCAGAATCGCGTTCGCTGATTGGGCGCATTTTCTCAGGCGCCGAAATACCCAGCAAACCAAGCGTAATCTCTCAGGGGTTTGTCTGCGGTGACGAAGGGAGCGAGCAGTAAGAATGCCTGATATTCTCAGGATGCCCTCCATTGTCACTGATTGCTGCTGCCTCTTGCCCCCTCCATTCACGCTGGGGAATCAGTACTGCGCGAAGCCGTGCGATCGCCGTATTCCGAGTCCGCGTTTTCCTAACCTCCGTGTCAAAATGGCCGACTCGGAAGAAAATGAACAGGATCGGCTACAAAAATCTATAACTGGAGATAGAAATGTCATCAAATCTGAGTAAGTAAGGCGTACAGTCGGATCTCAGTGGTCTACTGCAGCTCTCTGAGAAATTTGGTGTTGTAACTCATTTTCGTTAACGAGTTTGAGCTGTAAAACCGGCGCGGTGTCATTGCTGAAAAAATGGCACCAGCGTCGACCGTAGGCCTAGTCGAGACCACGGTCTTATCATGCAAGAACTCTTGTACCACGTGTACCGTAGGCCTAACAGGCTCTAGACTTGTTACTGTTGTAATACACATAGGCTGCATCATCATGATATATAGCTACGGGATGTAGGTAGGCCTACACGCCACACGGTCATGACGTGGACGGGGGACGCCGGTGCAATTTTTTCAGCAATGACACCGCGCCGGTTTTACAGCTCAAACTCGCTAACGAAAATGAGTTACAACACCAAATTTCTCAGAGAGCTGCAGTAGACCACTGAGATCCGACTGTACGCCTTACTTACTCAGATTCGATGACATTTCTATCTCCAGGTATAGATTTTTGTAGCCTGTCTTCTTCATTTTCTTCCGAGTCAGCCATTTTGACACGGAGGTTTGGAAAACTCGGACTCGGAATACGGCGATTGCACGGCTTCGCGCAGTACTGATTCCCCAGCGTGCCATTGTCCCTGATCACCCTGGGGAATCGTGAGCCACTCGACGCGGAGGTTCACCAACTAGCCGCGTCATTCTGCATGAAATTCACCCGTGAATGCAGTACTTTGTGAGGGGAATTGCAGAAAAACGAGACACGGTTTGCCATATATAAAACATCCAAAAGAAAGTTTAAATCTACAGTTACCAGATGAAATGCAAAAGGATGGACAAACTATTCGGCATCATTGTAAACGTCCATGCTGAAAATGCGAGTCCGCGGAAGAAGCGGTGCCCTCCATCGTGACGCTGTTGACGTCGCTACGTCATCGATGGCGTGTTGCACAAGGCGGTCACTGCTGGTGATATTCGGCAGATTATCGTCCAAATAGGCAGGTTGTGGACAAAAAAAAAACTTGTTTTTATTCATTTCATCTGGTAACTGTAGATGTAAACTTTCTTTTGGATGTTTCATATATGGAAAATCGTGTCTCGTTTTTCTGCAGTTCTCCTCACAAAGTACTGCATTCACGGGTGAATTTCATGCAGAATGACGCGGCTAGTTGGTGAACCTCCGCGTCGAGTGGTTATCGCGATTCCCCAGGGTGCTGATTGCTGGTATAATTCCCCGCCATGCAGGCCCTTCCCTGCATGCCCCCTGCCCCCAGCCGCCTGCTCCAGCCCTCTCCCCATTGATCAGGATTAGCAAGAAATGACAGCTCCTCTGGAAATTGCCCTTTTTCACCTAGCGTGCGGAGCGCGGGTTATGCTAGTTTCTTATATTTCTGGGCATTTAAAAATATGCATTGTTTTAAATCTACAGGTCAGCGTCAGTCAAGATATTATTGCAGTACAGTTTTCAATCACTTAACAAAAGTGAACCACCCTGTGATTTTGGTTCCGATTGGTTCAGCCATTTCCGAGTTTTGCACATCTTGCATGCCCTTTCATTGAATTATAACGGACAGTTGTTGAGAAATCAAGATTTGAAATTCGATGCGTTTTTTGCCCACCAGATATAGTCGAGAATTGCATCAGAAATATTCGTCCAAACGCAAAGAACTACTTGCGAACTCCAGTATTCGAGTGAACAACGTTGGCTGTGAGCTGATTGTTTTTAATTCAAGGTGTCACCATGATCAGCCCATGCCAAAAAGGAAGAATGCGATACAGAGTTGTTCCCGGTGGAGGGTTAAATGGTCACAACACGAGGGTTGTGTATGATGATGCAATAAACTCTGCAAACTTCTGCGTTCATTATTGCGACACTGAAACATCTTTTAAATGTCTTTCGTGTGAATTTGGTAAAGGTTATGGTTTTCAACTGAGTGAGGACAGTCGGCACAGAACTTTAGACAAGACTGCTTTCACCTATAACGGGTGCGATCGTCGTGATTATGATTATAAAAAATGGGTCTACATGGAGAAGTATTGTGATGGTAACAAAGCTCCCAATCAGTTTTACAGCACCGCGAATTTTGACACAGAGACGGACGTCTTGAAATATGCGACCATTTTTTTAAAGTCCGTGGTCATACATGTATGTCTGGGTGAAGCGACCAGTTTACCATACATGTACGTCAGATTCAGGGCCCATATTCATAAAACTACTTAAGTCTAAGTGTGACACTTATCCTTTGTTCAACACAAAAGATAAAAAAAAGATAAGTATCACACTTAAACTTAAGTAGTTTTATGAATATGGATCCAGGAGATTCCGATGTCTTAAAAATACAGCCATCCGAAATCGGCCATTCTACTTGCACAATGGTACGACTGACGTGTGTCGTGGATTGTAAGGAAACCATATCTCATTTCAGACCCAACAGATCATTACCGAGTTACAACAGTGAAGCGAGGGTCAGAGATCCGCAGTGCTACATTTTCAAGACGTCCTTTCTCGGATGTTGGTTATTCTGTTTTTGACCTTCAATTCTACGCCCCGTGTTTCAAGACATGCGCTTTATTTTGTAATACAAAATACCATAGAGAATGCCAGTATGTTTCGTATCTCAAAGAAAAATTCTTATGTGTTATATTTTATCAAGCAAGGAAATGCAAAGGGATCCCTTACTGAGAAGGAACCTTCTCCAGTCCTATCTGATTGGCAGTGTCCCTGTTGAGCGGAGGCACATGTTTTGTGATTTCTTCGTTTTCTTCTGAAAACCACTTCGTCGCTAACTGGACCACCGAAGAGTAGGCTCTACCTTGAGCCACTTTGTCACTCTACAGGTGCCAGCACACTCTACGGATTATTGGAACGTAGGGCCAACTCAAGATACGTCATCAGACATTCAGAATAGGAGCTGTCAGTGAGTTAACCGATAGGTGTCACTACGGCCCAATTCACTGCATATAGCGGACCCAATCATTCTTGATCGAGCACCAATCTAGACTGGTACCCGGTCTCTAAATATAAAATATATGTAGACCAGTACTGCCTGCGAGTTTCTTGGCGTTGATTGGTCTACGTAAATTGGCTTCTTGTTTATTTTGTGGTTGGAAGAATAGCCAGTGTGTCATTCGCTATGGCACTTTTTAAGGCTTTTCCCTGCATTGGTTTCAAGAACCCATACTCAGTCTTTCTTCTGGCATTGGACATCGCTAAGGCTCGCTTTGTAGCCAGCGAAAAGCGATATTTATTCTCTACAATGTTGATATATTTACCAGTTTACCACTTTCCGCCGCCATGATTCCTCGTTGCAACTGCTATCCGATCCTTCTTTATCATGTTTATGTTGTTGTGCATGTTCTAAGTACAGTCATGACTGGATACTAGTCTGCCAAAATGTCACTTCCGGAGGC
Organism: Notospermus geniculatus; assembly: GCA_002633025.1. NCBI lineage: Eukaryota > Metazoa > Nemertea > Pilidiophora > Heteronemertea > Lineidae > Notospermus > Notospermus geniculatus. Next base: position 29,030 of record NMRB01001268.1, read on the forward strand.
AGCCAGATTTCTGCCGTCCTTATTAGCCAGGACCGATCCTTCGCGACAGGTGCGAGAGATGCCGCAGAAAAGGCTAAAATGAAACAGTATGCGGAATCGCGTCGCAATATAAAACTTTCGCATCTTCTACCAGGTCATAAGGTTCTCATGAAAATTGTGACTAAAGCCGTGTTTATCTGATATCCGCTATCCGTTATGCGATACGACGTAACGATATGCGAAATCGCAGTCTCTGATCGTTCCAAGCCATTTTCCAATACTAGGGAGTTTTCGCAAAGACCCCGAAACGCCAACGCGAACGCCAAACCCATTGTTCGATGCTACCAAGAGACCACCGAACAAAAGGATAGACGTTCCCGTTGGCGTTTCGGGGGCTTTGCGAAAACTCCCTATTCATTTATCAGCACGCGTATTCCGTTATCCGTTATGCGATACGACGTTATTCGTTAAAACATTCGCTCCATGTAGCGATCGGGATGACAAACGGAAGCGATATAGACGTCACGTGATACAGCAGACAGCGCTTTCTTTTGCTTTCTGCTAGAATATCGCAACCTATATCGCAGGCAGGTAACTACGTAAATGGAACACACGTTTTTTTAATCACGTTTCGGACAACGTATATGGCTGTCGCGTCTCGCATATCGGATGTCAGGTAAACACGGCTTAATCCTGGCACGCTTATGCCAAAGTTCCAAGAGGAACCGTTTCAGGTTGTTGAAAAGAAAGGTTCTATGGTTGTAGCAAGGCGTGGTACTGAAGTCAAAGCACGTAACAGTTGTCACTTCAAACGAGTTCTCACTGATGAGAATGCATTGGTAGCCGAGGAACCTGAGGTGTGTTGTGATCCTCCGTCTAAGTCACAACCGATTGATGATGATCAAACGAATGTGTCCGATCCACCATGTGTTCCCAACTCACCTCAGTCAAATCATCTGAGTCCACCAGTTACAAATCGACCAAAGCGGAACATAAAAATTCCTAAGCATCTGGAAGATTATGTACTTAATGGGGAGCGCCAATTGGTCTGCACGTGAGACTGATAGAGCAGACGTGACACCTATAGAGGCTCATTGTTCGAGAGATGCGGTTCACCAAGCACGGCCAATCAGACCTTGAATCGTCATGAATAATAGGTGGCGTCGGTGTACTATCAGTTCAAACCCACGCGTATATTCTCGCGTGGTCTGCGTGATCGGGGTTCCCTATTGATATTCCTAGTTGGAGGAAATCGTCTCTTTCGTGTATGAGACAGTTGAAACACAGTGCGGCGAATGAAAGGTTGTTCTTAGACAGTTTCAAATTCGGTGTTCTGTGTTCCTATATTTTTGTGTTGAGTGATTGCCCAGAGGATGGGCGAGTTCAGAATCCCGTGTATGTTTTGTGTTATGTGGCCTAATGAAACAGAAATGTTGGTGTTATTGTTAACCTGAACAGCTTAACGTCATGTTCTGGCTAACAACCCGTTAACGCCATGTTAACATGATGCTAACAGCCTGTTAACAGGATGTTAAACACCTCGATAACATTTCCAGCCACCCGTCGAATTCCGGGAAACGATTCACTGAAACTAACAGTGCATGTTGTGTGTATCCCACACACTGTAAAAACTAAGCTCAAGAAACCCATGGGGATGGGTTTCTAAATGAACTTTTGGCGAGGCATGTAGAATTTTTAAACCGGAAAAGCATAAAAGAAAGGTGAGAGACTTGTATCAAGTGATAGGAAATTCATTTTCTGCAGCTGCAGTGGATGGTGACATGGTGGTTGGTGATTAGGAATTTTGGACGGGAGTAGTGGCGGACTCAAGCGGAAGGAGGGCCGGTGTGGTAGAAGCTAATGCCCCCACCCTCCCGATGTCCCCCTGTATTTTTGTCACAGGATTAAGGGTCTTGGTCTCTCTACAGGGTGGGCCAGAGAAAGTGTCCCTCGAACAATAGCATTTCTATATTTATATTGTTTCTCTATTATTGTTCGAGGGACACTTTCTCTGGCCCACCATATGTAGAGTCCAATTGAATGCTGCGGCTTAATGCGTAAATGTGTTGTTGGGGGACATCACATATCGGGGGACATTAGATTCTTTTACGCCGGCTCTTCTGTCAGTCTGATGTGGACCTCTGTAGACACTGTTGGCTACTTGCAGCTCGCTCTCTAACATGTCTAACATACGTATAATTCATTTCAATGGCTACAGCTTACAAAACAGGTTCGAGAATCACATTAAGCATGGCGCACACGAGCGACAAAATCAAGGCGACTGCCGACGAGACCATCGCTGGCGACGTCGGAGGAGACCATCACTAGCGACATCGCTCACCGACCACACTGGCGACCATTTTTGTGAAGAATCCGCAAACGACAGACGACCTCCCGGAGCGACTTAGGCCACAGACCATCGTCAGGTCGCATCGCATTAGTTTGTGGATCTTTTTCCTGGTCGGCCGATAAGTCGCGAGGATAATCGGCCTCAACATGTTGAATTTTGGTCGCCAGGATCTTCTGTCGCCGAGCGCAAATTTATGTTTTCATCGGTCATAACATAACTAGTCCGCATATGATGCAACGACCACCTGAACCGATCAGGTAGGTGATGAAACTGATTAGTCGTTCGACCAAAGCGACCAGTCGGTTGGGACTACGATTTGCCGCAGACATGGGGGCAAATCTGTCAGATTTCTGGTCGTTTTGGCAGTCGTGTCGGCAGTCGCCTTGATTTTGTCGCTCGTGTGCGCCATGCTTTAGACTGAAGAAGACCATTTTTGAATGGAAACAAAATGTATGCTCACGCATGTAGCAAATCTGTTACATGGAATTCTGAACACAAGACGGTGTAACATCTCCTAAACCACTTAGTGGTTAGTGTTAATGATTTTTACAGAATAGCAGTAAAAAGTTGCCAAGTTACTGGGTCTGCAGAGGAAAACTTCTTTATTTCTTTTCTGAAAACCCCAACATGACAACTAGTCATAGAAAAAAGTTATGTAAGAAATTCCCTTAACAGATTTGATGTTGCTTTAGAGCGGCAAAGCTGGACCAGAGCTCCGCCATGGCGACGCCCATGGCGAGACCACCGGCCGACCCGGCCTGAGCCAACGTAGAGACAAATGAAAAAAACAGGTGGTAACATAGTTTGTCACCCCTCAGTCGGTGGCACAGCCCCCTCACGTGTTTTGTTGTTAACTCGGTAAGGTCGTACTTTGGTGGAGGCTTCCGACGACACCGAGGCTATCACTTTGGTTTGGCCAGGTGGAGTTCCGAAGCGCACCCCGTTGACCTCATCACGAACACTGAGCGCCGCACTAAGGGTATTCCTCATAAACTCTAGTCAGTCTTTGTGTATCCTACTCCCCTTAAGAGTTACACATTAATTAATCTGGCACAGGTGTAATATTCCCTTTTGTCAATGCCTCCAGTCTGCCAGCGCCTCCCATCGTAGAGCGACAGAATAGCCTGGCTTCAGGAGGGGACTCAAACTCTACAACAGTGCCGATTTTCTCCACTACGTTACACAAATGGACACTGTCATCGACCAGTCGCCGCCATGTTTGACCGAATCACTTCTCCTAATGGAGTTACCGTTAGGAGCCTGATCACAACTGGTAGATATTTTTCCATTTAACCTCCCGCTGCACTACTTTTCAAGATGGTAACCTTCGAACGATACTAGAGGGTGTTGGTTGAACCTCGTCCCAAGAGCCTCTAGTGTCAAGATTAGAGGGGACTCATAGATTGTGACCCTTTCATGTTATCAGTTCTTCCGCAATCCAATGAAGGCATCCCGGACAAATGTCAATATTAATATTATGCGTTTCGTAATTCCTGTGGGGCCGGAATTTCGAGTGTTTGTCTAATTTGCAACGGAATAAATGCTGATCGAATAAAGTTATATTGCACACACTGTCGTTTTCTCATTGGCTATGTAACCCTTTCATGTTATCAGTTCTTCTGCAATTGGTATCCAGGCACAGGCACACGGGATGCATCTCGGACACATGTCAATATTAAAGCTGAACTCCATGAACAAAAACCACATCGCCGCAGTATGGTGGTCTACAGAAGTGCAAACGCCCTTCGAAACACCTCCAGAACATGATAGACCACCAGCGTATTTGGCGGCGCCACTGTATTCAATCTCAGGCTTTCTATCGAGACACATCAAGAGATAGTGTCCAAGTGACAGAGCCTGGGTAGACTTAGTACAGTCCGTAGGAACTTGAGCATGAGGTTGGTCAGGGTTCTTTAGTGATTGCGCGCAGTTAAAATATGTGGTACAATGGCAATAACTTCGGCATCAACAAATAATACACCACTTGTCTGAGTTTCAGAAATAAATTTGGTATCATTGCAAACATGTTGCACATAAATCTTATTTTATTTCTTTTGCCATTGTTTTGTTATTTGAATATATTTTCACAGAAACGCAATGTACTTGATATGAGCAATGATGCATACATGACTCGCGCGATGTGTGTGTATTTGGAGAAAGAATATTTAATTGATTGCGGTAATTATGACCAAAGGGATAAAATAAGAATTATCCTCAACCTATACATAATGATATCTGATGACGTTGATATACGTCAAATGAGTGTTGTATTGTTTTTGAATGCATAAATGTTTTCAACTGGTGCTTTGGTAACACCATAAATGTCAACAAGACGTGAATACTATAGAATAGCGACCGACTTTACTCTCTGGTTCGGTAAGAACCTAATGCCCTCGGCCTGCAGAAGTCACTGGATGCCATGTCTTGATGTTGCTCTATTGACTGACTCAGGGTGAATACAGTGGCGCCACCAAATAGCCTGGTAGTCTATCATGTTTCGGAGGTGTTTTGAAAGTGCCTTATGGTCGTTTGCATTTCTCTTGACCACCACCGTGGCGTGGTGGTCTTTTTTTAGTGCTCGGATCTCCAGTTTTTGTTCATGCAGTTCAGCTTTAAGTCCAAATGAACAGTTGGCACTTGTGGAAATATGGAGGGATAAGGACATTGAGGGGCAGCCGGAGGGGGATGACCTCGACGCGATCTTTCCAGTTTCAACTCGCTCCTGTAGATGACTTCGTTAAAACGTTTGGTGTCTGAACGCTTATATCATTCGGGATAGAACGATATAAACTAGTGTGAATGCGCGCATTTTTACCGTTGGGAGACGGAGCATTTCCCCTTGAACGACCTACGGAAAACGGTACGAAAACGTTTTAGGTGTGAACGCGGCTTTGGAGCATGACCCCTGACCTGTAAATCTGTTTGAAGTGCATGCACCCTCACTAACCAAAACAAACCAGCTAATTGAAGTGGACACATAGACACCACTCACACTTCAACTGCTATACACTAGGTAGCCATGTGTTAATTTCCCGCGAATAACGTCATGCTGACATATTTATCTCAGCCACTGATAGAGCTCACACCAGCCTGACCAGGTAACTCCTCCAGACTCATTATGCCTGGAGAGTCATCACCCGATCAACTTGATTGGATGTTGCTGGTTTAAAGCCTCCGACCAACACTTTTACCAAACTGGCCAACAATCCACTTGTATACTTTTTTATACTATCCAAAGCTGGATCAGTAAAGTTGTGTTCAACCTTCAAGCGAGCAAGTCCGAGACATGTCTCCAACACGGGGTCCATGTTTGACCTTTGTACTTCGGAGATATATGCAGAAATGTCTTCATCATCTGGAGACTGGGAAGTGTCCATAAGAGTCTCAACTGACCATCATAGTGAAATCATTAACAGGAACCGAATCAATGTCATGTGTATCAGTGTTGGTATCAGTCTCCGAGTGCACTTGATGGAGAGATGTTTCAACATCATCACTAGCAGTTTCAGGCTGAGGTATGGCAAATTGAACCTGCGATCTGGAGTCATCATATGAAGTCTTTGCATACACTGGCATCCAGTCAGCACCATCATGATAGGCCTTCAGATGATAATCCAAATTTTTCCGTGTCAGAACACTAATTGTGCATCCATTGTTTCCACAGACAATACGAAAGTTTTTTTCATGACTGTGTTCACCAAAAACATGACGTTTCAGATTTCTGGCCGTGGCAAATAAATAACGACACTGATTGAGTCCTTGTTCACGTTTTCTGCAAATGACACACCAGTACATCTGGAAAAATAATTTAAAAAAATTAAATTGTGATTTTGCCGCAGATTTAGCTATGGCATGCATTATTCATATCAAAGATTTTCTCACTAGGCCAGATATTTGCTCCTCTTGTAGCCTACAGGCCACTTCGGAAGTTTTACAGGACTAGAACCTGCGTGGTTAAATCTAAAACGTTTTCAATAGAATTCACTTTCAAAATTTCCCAACAATGCATGTCAAAGACGCACTCATACACTGAGGGCAATTAAAATGATTTTTTGCCCCCCCCCCCATTCCCTTCGCACTTCACAATGTTTTGAGACAAAATATGCCTAGGAGGCATGTAGACTAAATTAGATAAAATTGGAATCAGCGTTGACAGCGAGTATAGGCTTAACCGNTTGGGACTACATGAGACCACATTTGGTGAAGGATTATTTTCCCAACTCTCCAGTCCTCAACAGATCACATCTCAAATTCATGATGTCGTCCCACCTTGGATGCTAGCGAGGTTTTGCAAATCTGACGAAACACGATGTACGCAATACGAAATTCTACTTCATTATTTCCACGACCCAATGTATTTCATGAGATGGTTGGTACCACAAATGTCCCTGCTGCCAGTGCGTCTTTTAGCATATCCTGTAAGACCGAGAGAGTTGTGGTGCATCTTGAATTTTGAAATTTCCACTTCGTAGAACTACTTCGTAACTTTACGAAGTGGAAACAAAGATAAATTTCAAATTTTAATATACACCGCAACTCTGTTAGTCTAACGTCATACGCTAAATAAACGCTCTTGCAGCAGGCGGTATTTATGGTACCAACCACGATCTCCTGAAATACATTATGTCATGGAAATGAAGTCCAATTTCGTATTTCGTAATGTTCGTAATGTACACTAAGCTTCCTACCTTGAAAGACCCATTACACCCTGCGCATACCAACTACGTCATCATTCACTCGCCTGACAACCTGAAGTGAAGGATCGAGGGCTCTCTGATAATCCAACACTTGAAACTTCAAAATGAAAGAAGGAAAATACATTGCGAATTAGAGGTAATCACCGCCGCATCGAATTCAAACACATTGAATAAACAAAGTATCAGATTACTCCCAATGATTGCGGATGCTATACAAAAATAAGTAAGTAACCACAAAGATTGGTGTATCAAAAGAAAGCATTAGAGTCGCCTGGTCTGCGTTTGCAGGACGCCATGGCCGTAAATAGGCAATGCCACATACACCTAGGCCTTCCAGTGAGTTACCTGACGTGGGGAACGGAAGAAGTTCGGTTGCCCAAAGCCTACAACAGGTACTATTCAGGCCTACTGACTAGTCCATTGTCATTGAATGAATGGCTTCGCAGAATGGTTTACAGGCCTACCTCCTTCGAATGACAGAATTCCTAATTCCCCTTTCGGTTCTCCATAGTGTCACGCGATTGCAACACTGGGCGTCGCCAATCAGTACACAGGCCTACATGCATGAATTCATGGCAAACACCTCCAGAGTAGAGGCGTAGGAGCGCGGGCGAACACCATGACCGGAACTAATGTTTATTTTGAGTAGAAATCGCGTATTTGAATGTGTTTAGAATGGGACACTCCAGAATATAGTTCAACCTGTCGATAATAGGGGTCTCTACTGTTCTATAGGGCATACTATCCACTTCCTGTTTAGTGAGTTACATTGTGTATCAGTTCTTGGGGACGTTTGACCTTGACCTTGACCTATGATCATCAAGATCATTCCATAATCGAAATTGGCATCCTCTGTAACCTAAGTATGGGTGTTATCAAACCTAGACTGCTACCACAAACAGAGATATTTCAAATTATCAAGTTTGACCTTGACCTGATCATCAAGGTCATTGCATAATCGAAACGGGCATCCTCAATTACCTAAGTATGGGTGATATCTTGTCTCTACCTCAGCCACACGCAGATATATTTCAAATTATTAAGTTTGATAATATCAAAATCTCATGATATTTCAATCACCCGGGCACGTGAGGCTGAGAATTTTAACATGGTCATGTCCTTGGATAAGCAGGCATGAACTAAGAATTGTTTTCATGTTGATCAGTTGACAATGTGAAGTTATCTCAAAATATCAAATATGTCCTTTGGTGACACCTCCTGTTTGCACAGGATATTTCAGATGTACATTTGGGATTCAGCTCAGTCTTTTCTGAAGTCTATAGTGTGGAAAAGTGCCAGCCTGAAGAAGACCCCGGTTGGGGTCGAAAATAGTGATCGGGAACCATATTAAATACATGTAGGCCTATGTATGATAAATGAAAAGGCAATTTCCAGAGTGTTTGCGAATTTTCGACCCCAACCGGGGTCTTCTTCAGGCTGGAACTTTACAATCCGAAACTCTAGAACAGTCTGAGCTGAAACCCAAATGTAGATTAGAAGTATCCCATCCAAACAGGACGTGACAGCAATTAAGGAAAGAATACAAGCCCCCAAAAAAGTGGTTGCTCAACCTAACAGAAATGTAATTAGTGAATGTAAGGCTTGAATAGGCTGAAAGGAAGGGTGTATAATATACATTGTAGCTTGGAGGAATTAAACTAACAGTATAATTATACTAACAGTACAATACCCCAAGACTATAGTAAGAGTAATTTATATTAAACAAATGAATGAGGAAGTGATAAAAAATTAGGCCTAGAAAAAGAAATGAAGAAAGAGATAATAAGAAATGAAGGGGCAACAGTAAAGAAAGAAAGCCTAGGTGAACAGCACCTACAAAACCTGACCAACGACCTATGTACATGTACACACGAACAAGACTTGATCAGGTCAAGTCTTTTGCCTGATCCACACGTTTTTTTCCTCTTTACATAAACATGCATGATAACACAGCAGTGTTGGGGAGCATGGAGGCTGATCTTTCGAAAATCTGGATTCTTCACCATTCTTCTTTCATTTGTACAATCCGAACATCTTGAGTAAAGCGATTTGAAACCCACGTCCAGTCAAACAGTAAATGTAGAAATTTATGAAGGAATCAATGGTAGAAAATATATATAGATTATAGAGAACGGCATACATTGAAGACATGATGCTTCGGCTGAAGTTGAATAGATAATGTCCAAATACGTATACCAGGCTTAAAAAGTGCATGGGGGTTTCGAGAATTAAGAATATAATAGCCACTGTTATGACTCGAAATGTCAGTGTTTTGGACTGCTTTTTCCTTTTTTCCTGACCTGTGCCAAGTGTGGATGACCTTAAAGTTTTGATAAGTTGGGAATTCATAAATGTCATTGACGCAAGCGGTATAACACAGTCAAGAATTGTTGGCAATGTATTTAACAGTGAATTAAATAGTGAGTTCTTATATAAGTCACTTGCAACTGATAACGGCTTTAACTGACCAGAACAGGGGTCCTGCAAGAATATAGTGTCTATGAAAAATAATGCTGGAAATCTGTACACCACAGATGTAACCACTAAACAGGCGATGGCCTTATAAGCCTTTTTTGCTGTACAGAGTGTTGGTGCACGCAGAGGGTGGCACACCGCAATGTAACGCTCTGCGGTGACAAAAACAACAAGGTATACAGCATTTACCTTGCAAAATGTCATCAGGGAAAAGAGGTATCCTTGAATGTGCTGGAAGAATTCAAAATATTCCACGAGAACGCCTTTATGTTGATATAAGGCTCGGAAAGAGATGTAAAATGCATAAGTCACAAGCACTGAATTGTCTGCAATAGCTAAGGACCTCAGTAAGACGGATGTAGAAGACTTTTTCAGTTCCTTGCCTAGAGCACAAAATGATAGAACATTCCCAACAAGGCCGGTTACTGTTAGGGAGAGCATGATAGGAACTTGGATGATGTAGCTAATGACGTCCTCTGTAGTACCAGCAAACATCATTGAGGAGTAGATGCATTTCTGAGTACCGTTGTCACTAAGTAGCGCCATATCGGTATATATCGCATGAAAGGCGTTTTCGTCGTTCGCTTCTGTCCAGCCGGACAAAGACAAAATTGCCATTAAATCCCCAATTCCTTGCGGACTCGTTCTTGTGAGGTGCAGCTTGCAGTGAATAGGGTAGGAATTCGTTCCTGTCATAAAAATCGAACGTATTGCAGACACAACTGCCTGCAGGTCAACTCTGCAATGTACATTTGACCGCTTTGTGGACTGTTTATAAACGCGACGAAAACCATTTCGTGCCACAAAATCATCGAAGGGAACTGGTTGCGTCTCATCTCAGTTAAAGTGATAATCGTGGAATCATGCAAATAGAATATTCTCCATAATGTCATTACAGTTGGCGCTAATATATCCAAGACGGCGGCTATCAATAGTGTATATCTTCAGACACCTCCTGGGCTGGCACAACCAATTCACGTTAATGAGAGATATGTAAAACGGACCAGTCTAATGTTTGCGCCGAAAAGAAAGCCCAGCTGATAACATACATATAGCCACTTAAGCAAAAAAAATATCATTTGTAAAGGCTAAGATATCGTCATTTTTCAAAATACACGAAATTTGGCTTCGGTTTCCGTGGAAACGGGATTTCCCCAAAACGCTCAAGGGTGCCAGAGTGGCGCCCCCCCCCCCAAATTTGAAGATTGTCATCTAAGGAACGAATATACAAAAAATGGTGCTTTTGTCCGCCGTGTCCCGATGGGGCCGAATTTTGAGGCTAAGCGACTGGACTAAGTGGTTTGCGGCGAATTCTCCGTGCAGGGTATTGACGTTGGCTGCTTTGCTCACTGAATCTGGTGAGAACAATGATGAAATCAAGAGGGGGTACGTTCGGTTGTTAAAGCCGCACAGTATAGACAGATGGGTTATCATCGGCGAGCATAGTCTCGGTCACCCAGCCGCTGTTTCGAATCTGGGAATCCGTATTGCAGTACTGTGGAACGAAACGGCTGGCTGCGCAAGAAAACACGCAGCATTGGGGATTCTTCAAGGGGTTCCCGAACCTCGATACAGGATAATGCTATAATGTGCGGTTCTATATGGTTCTATACGTCACGCACGCCTGTAAACGAGGTTGCACTAAAATTCGGCCGAACTGGAAGTGCTTAGTGTAGTATATCGAGCACGTGTACTTGTTTACAATACCCCTCTAGGGGCAATTGGGAGAACTACGCAATACAGACAATATGGCCGACTACAGTCTCCGTCTCATTTATTGCATTGTCCCACACCTGTGGGCTCCAAACATTACATTGGCGACGAGTGCTGGGATTGAAGTAATGAAGTAAAAGAACAATAACTATAGAAGTGTAAGAACGACTGTGAGGAGCATCAGAGAGTGTGTGCGTTGTGATAGAGGCCGCCGAAGTGATCGGGTCCAAATCCGCGCGCACCCCATGTGCGTCTGTCTTGTGCTGTATATGCTGCACTGACGTACATTTTTCTGTGCATCCGAAAGTCACGTGGTCAGCCATCAATCCAAGGGCCCTGCCATGCCTGATGATCACGCTCGCGCGGATTCTGCCCCCTTGTTGGGCAGCGTTGGTGAATTTGATCCTGCTAAGGAGGAGTGGGTCAATTATAAGAGACGCATGGACATTTGGATGACTGTTAACGAGGTGAAAAATGCGAAAAAAGCTGTTGTGTTACTGGCCATGATTGGGTCTACAGCTTTTGAGGTCCTTGTGAACTATTGTGCGCCTGACGAGGTGGAGACGAAAACTTATGAAGATTTGTGCAAGATATGCGAAAAGCATTATAAGGTGACACGTACAGTTGAGGGCGAGCGTGTCGCTTTCCGCCAGTGCAGGCAGAAGCCGTCACAGTCAATTTCTGACTTTATCCTAGAACTCAAAAAGTTGAGCAGATACTGCGAATACCCAGATCTTCAGGACGCCCTTAAGGAGTCGTTTCTGGCGGGCTTAGAGAACCAGTTCATCAAAGCCAAGGTTATGGGTGACTGTCAAGGCAAGTCATTCGCTGATTGCTGTGAAAAGGCGCTCATGGTGGAAAAGATATATCAGGAAACAAAGGTGCATCTACAGAGCACATCGCCGAGTTCTGATGTAAACAGTGTCGACAGGCCAAAGTGTTATCGTTGCAATGGGGACCATCCTCCTCACACGTGCCGTTTTAAGTCGTACAGGTGCAACAAGTGTCACAAGACTGGGCACATAGCCAAGGCATGTCTCAGTACTACCCCTGCAAACCAGTCTAGCGGCGGTCAAGGAGATAACTTCGGTGGAAATCGTTCACGGGGACGAAGCCGTGGTCGGTTCAAGGGGCGCGGCAGAGGACGCGGCCGTGGCACTGGGCAAGGACAGTCGTCATCAACTCATTTCGTGGAACCCGAGGACTCGGAAACTCTCTATAGCGTGTACGCGGCTGATTCTAATTCTGTCTCCCCACCTGTGAAAGTTGAAGTTGGTGTCAATGGAAAACCAGTCGATTTCATTATTGACACAGGGGCTAATGTGACAATCATTCCTGAGTCGTTGTATAGTGAGCAGTTCCCTGAGCTTCATGTCGAGCAAACCAATACTAAATTGAAGAGTTATTCTGGGGATTTCATTCCTGTAGTTGGTACTGCGGACGTACTTGTTGAGTATGATGGCCAGAAGTCCACTCTACCTTTGATTGTAGCCAAGGGTGAAAATGTCGCTCTCTTGGGTAGAAATTGGTTGAAAGATATCAAGCTCAACTGGTCACACATTTTCAGTGTAAATCGAGCAAAGCCAGGTAACCAAGTAGATTTTCGGATGAGGAATCCAGACAAGCTTGATGCATTGCTTGACAAGTACAAGAATGTCTTTAGTCCGGGTCAAGGTACAATCAAAGGGTTCCAGGCTCACATTCATGTAAAACCTGATGCCACCCCCAAATTCTTCCAGCCTCGCCCTGTTCCCTACTCCTTAAGAGAAAGTGTCGAGAGGGAATTGGACAGGTTGGAGGCGGCTGGGGTTGTCAAAAAGGTTCAGCGCAGTGACTGGGCTGCGCCAATTGTAGTTGTTCCCAAGGCAGACGGTAGTGTAAGAATTTGTGGAGACTACAAGGTCACAGTAAATCCATACTTAGAAGATGAGACATACCCCCTTCCCACTGCTGAAGACCTGTTTGCAAGATTGCATGGGGGTCAGGTGTTTTCAAAGGTTGACCTAAGCTCTGCTTATCTGCAGCTTGAACTTGCAGAAGAATCAAAGAAGTATTTAACAATCAATACGCACAGAGGCTTGTATCAGTATCAGCGACTGCCGTTCGGTGTCGCCACTGCTCCACTCATATTTCAAAGAGTTATGGATCAGGTGTTGCAGGGTGTGGAGCATGTTGTTTGTTCCCAAGATGATATTTTGATGGAATCTGATGAAGTTGAAGACAACCACTTGGTGGTTATTGAGAATGTATTGTCACGGTTAGATGATCACAACATCAAAGCTAAGAATTCTAAGAGCATGTTCTTTAAGCTTTTGCTGAAGTTTCTGGGTCATATGGTGGATTCGGAAGGTTTACACCCCGATGAAGAGAAGGTCAAGGCCATTCGGAATTTGAAGACTCCGGAAAATGTTAAAGAGCTTCAAACACTGATTGGCATTGTCAACTACTATGGTAAATTTCTGCCATTTCAGGCGAATTTGTTGAAGCCACTGTATGATCTCTTGAGAAAAGATGCAAAGTGGAGTTGGTCGAGAGAATGTCAACGGAGTCTGGACAGGGTGAAACAAGTGTTGTCAAATGATGCAGTGTTAGTTCATTACGACCCAAATAAACCTCTCACTGTTGCATGTGATGCTTCACCCTATGGTGTGGGCTGTGTGTTGTCTCACATCATGGAGAATGGCGACGAGCGCCCTGTAGCATTCGCATCTCGCACGTTAAATGCAGCAGAAAGAAATTACTCGCAGCTTGAAAAAGAGGCTCTGTCACTTGTCTATGGTGTAAAAAAGTTTCATAAGTATGTGTACGGTCGCAAGTTCACTCTTATCACCGACCACAAGCCTCTTACCACCATTCTGGGACCCAAGTCCGGGGTTCCCACACTTGCGGCACAGCGTCTACAGAGATGGGCGTTGATTCTAATGGGCCACAGGTATGACATCAGATATCGCAAGTCGAGTGAGCATGAAAATTGTGACACCCTGTCGAGACTGCCGCAACCCGAAATTGACACTGACGCTATGGAATCCGCCATCTACTTCTTTAATTATTCAGACGAGTTGCCTATTCTTGCCAAAGATATCGCAGAAGAAACGCGCAAGAATCCTGTACTTGCAAGAGTGTATGAGTTGTGTCTGAATGGTTGGCCGGATCATTGTCCTGATGACGAGTTGATGCCCTATTTTCGCCGGAGACACGAGTTGTCTATTGAGCAAGGTTGTGTACTATGGGGCATGCGTGTGGTTATTCCTCCCAAGTTTCGCCAGAGGCTCCTGGAAGAAGTGCACAAGGAGCACCCAGGAATTGTTCGCATGAAAGCGTGGGTCAGAAGCTATTTTTGGTATCCAACTGTAGATTCGGATATTGAGCAAGTTGTTAATGCATGTGATACTTGTCAGGCTGTCAAATCCAGCCCACCTACTGCACCTCTGTATCCATGGAAGCCAACTGGTAAAGTTTGGGAGAGACTGCACATAGATTTTGCAGAATTTGAGAAGTTGTACTACCTCATCATTGTGTGTGCAAACTCCAAGTGGCTTGAGGTTGTGATGATGAATAGCATCACCAGTAGTAAGACCATTCGTGCACTCAGGTCCAAGTTTGCACAGTTTGGTATTCCAGACAGAGTAGTCTCTGACAGTGGGCCCCAGCTCATTAGTCAGGAGACTGAACAGTTCTTTGCTACCAATGGTATTGAGCACATCAAAGTCCCACCTTACCATCCTGCCTCAAATGGCCAGGCAGAGAACAGTGTTAAGACTGTTAAGAAGGCCTTGAAAAAGCACCTCATTGATGCCAAGAAGTCAATGTCACATGATACACCAGAGGCAAGGCTTGATAGCTTTCTTCTGATGTATCGCACAACACCTCATTCTACCACAGGGTGTTCTCCTGCTGAGCTTTTTCTGAAGCGTAGGCCTAAGACGAGATTTGATCTGCTCAAACCAGATTTGCGTAAAACAATTGAAGATGCACAGGATAATCAAAAGAGGCATCATGATAAGCATTCTGATGTTTCGGTTCGTGAGTTCCAAGTTGGAGAATTAGTGAGGGTCAAGAATGTCAGGAACAACAAGGTTGTTAAATTTGTGAAAGGTGTCATTGCGAAAAGGCTTGGACCACTGACATACTTGGTGAAAGTGGGTACTAATTGTAGATACACTCATGTGGATCATTTGTTGAAAACTGGTGAAACCGTCATTTCTCCGGAGGATCATGCTGAGGATCTTGAGTCAGAAGTTGAGAAGAGTTTGCATGGTCCATTGCCATCTGTCAGTGTTCCAAATCCTGAGTCTGTTTCTGAGTTACCATCTGTTAGTCCGGATCATCATGATCAAAACCAATCTGCATCGGCTACAGATGTTGGTGGTTCTAGATATCCAACTAGGAGTAGGAAACCAGTCAAGAGGTTGATTGAGGAGATGGAGTAATTTTCAAATGATTGTCAGTTCTATTGTTCTTGTTAAAAGGGACTTTTCGGCAAAGTTAGCCACCCTTATAATTAGGTCATCTCCTTGTACTGTATGGAAGGTTTTATGCTATGAGGAAGGAGTGTAGTATATCGAGCACGTGTACTTGTTTACAATACCCCTCTAGGGGCAATTGGGAGAACTACGCAATACAGACAATATGGCCGACTACAGTCTCCGTCTCATTTATTGCATTGTCCCACACCTGTGGGCTCCAAACATTACACTTAGCTGCGCATACTGTGTGGCTTTAAGTCCGCTTTTACATGGCTACATTCTCCTAAAAACGGTTTTCCCGTCATCTATGAGCGTTCCTTCAAAGATCAGGCATTAACGAAACGATTTAGTGACAGTCTTCCCTGAGGATCTTTGGGTTCACGTAAAGAGCATGCCTAATCCTGTCCGTGAATTAAAGAACTGGGAACATACTCCGC
Source organism: Notospermus geniculatus (assembly GCA_002633025.1). NCBI lineage: Eukaryota > Metazoa > Nemertea > Pilidiophora > Heteronemertea > Lineidae > Notospermus > Notospermus geniculatus. The sequence continues at coordinate 45,147 of NMRB01001268.1, forward strand.
CACCGATGACGACTACATAATCAGTACATTGCTTACCTGTTTGTGAGACCAGCAAGAAATAATTGTTCTGCATCTGTGTGAAGACCTTTGCTTTGGGGAATCTAGTATTTATGAAAAACATCACTGATAATTGTTCACAATCAGACGCACTTCGTCGAGCTCGGGGGCATTCCCTGATGCTAAGGATCCATTCATCTGCTTGGAATTTCTACCGGTGCGACGCCGCATACATGGCATATGGTAGGGCTGAAAGGGTAAATGTCGTCCTGGGTATATACAAAGATCACCCAGGATCTCAGTCTTCACTAAAACAATACCCTGGGTGTAGTTTCAGTAGCCGAACATCACCCAGCATCCGCAATCAGTGCCTAGGAACGAGTCCTATTTAGAAATCCCGTGGAATCTCGCGGTCTCGCACCGCGGTACTTGTTGAGTGTAGCTGTTTTTGACATTCTTCAGGCGGTCATGTAACCACGGGCGAGACAACCTCGAATCCAGGTGTCATACTACGATGCTGGGTGATGTTCGGCTACCGAAAGTACACCCAGGGTATTGTTTTAGTGAAGACTGAGATCCTGGGTAATCTTTGTATATACCCAGGACGACATTTACCCTTTCAGTAGCCTTTCATGGTAGGCGAAGAGAATCATAAATGCGAATTATGGACAGTCATATAATCGAATTTATGTCTAGACACTAATTCGTTGATCTAACCAATCAGAGCACAGGACTTATTGTCAGTCATAAAATATTTAGTGACTGTCAATAAATGGGAATTATTGACTGTCATATATTCGAATACATGTATAGGCCTATGTCTATGACACTATTTCAGTGGATCTAACCAATCAGAGTCGGGGAAGTAAATCATAAAAGGGAATATTGTTGACTGTCATACATTCCTTTTATGGTAGAGTATATAATCACAATGCTGCAGAAGCCATTCTTGTATGGTAGAGTACAGAATCACAATGCTGCAGAAACTTCTATATTGTATGGTATCTAACTGTATTAGTCCATGAGCCAGACCGAAAGTGACTACCAAAAAGGTGACCAGATCCAACATTGTTTTTTGGTTAGCCAGGTACCTGAAGGGTCCAAAAAATTATGATGGCCTTTTCGGAAGAGTAGCTTAGTACCCGTATGGCGGCCATCTTTCAAGATGGCCGCCGTTTTCGGGCTAAGATATGATGATTCATAAAAATGACTGTGGAGCGCTACCAATACAAGCTACAGACATGGGGTTTGGATTATTGTGTTCGCAATAAAATTACGCATCTTCTCATATATAAATAATGTACTTTTATTACTATAATCTGTTCCAAATTGTGCAAATAATGTGAAAAAAATGCTTAATTTTTAGGTTTTTTAACACTTTTTTCAATATAGTTTATTACCATTCTCTATCCATACATGTTATGGTCAAATATCCACCTAGGTCATCTAGATGCATTCATATGCTATCCATAGACATATAAATATTGCCTTGTTCAACCATTTTTGTACTCGAATGACGCGTTTTTCTGTCGACACTGATTTTTCAGTTTCGGCTCATTTGGGGTAGGGGTAGTATTAGATCTTCAAGAACCTGCCATAGGAAACTATAAAAAGGGCTTCTGGACATGAGATGAGGCTAAATTGATATCAAAATGAATTTTGCAACGACAAATTGATNGTACGATTTAGAACAGACTACAGTAATTAAGGTACATAATTTATAGATGAGAAGATGCGTAATTTTATAGCGAACACAATAATCCAAACCCCATCTCTGTAGCTTGTATTGGTAGCGCTCCATGGTCATTATTATGAATCATCATATCTTAGCCCGAAAACGGTGGCCATTTTTCAAGATGGCCGCCATACAGTTACTAAGCTACACTTCCGAAAAGTCCATCATAATTTTTTGGACCCTTCAGGTACCTGCCTAACCAAAAACCAATGTTGGGTCTGGTCACCTTTTTGGTAGTCAAACTCTAAAATCCAGGGTCTGGCTCATGGACTATATGGGTGGGATTTATTTTGCTACAAAATGCCAAAAAAGGCATTTTCTCTTGATATTTTAAAAGGGAAAAAGTTCTAGATTTTGGTCAGTCAGGTAAGTTGAATATATATAATGAAGAAAAAATTGGAAAATCGGAAGATGTTTTTAAAATTTAAAAAGCCATTTTATAAAATGTCATTTTTCTCCTACATTCTTTAAAACTGACTTGTGGCAAAATATGCCCAACATATTGCAACAGATTGGGTGCAAATACCATTGCTGTAATCCATCCTCAAAGAAGTTAATGTTGAATGAGGCGCTCCCGTCGGAGACAGTCAACTATTGAATGGTAGACAGAGTGCGCAGTGGAAGCGTGCTGGGCCCATAACCCAGAGGTCCGTAGATCGTAACTACGCTCTGCTACCACTGATAACGCCTGTGACTCACCTCGTTCATCTCGTGAGTGACGCTGTTCTTCTTTCCATCAACATCCACTGTTGACACTGACGTAGACTGACTCTATCATGTCTATTGCGTCATGTAACTTAGTTCTGACGTTAGGCATTAGGTGGCGCTGCGTATTAGCATTGGATCTCATTGATTAACAGTCATCGCTATTTCAATTCACCAAGAATTGCAGGCCTATTATCTGGTATTAACCCATTCTCACCAAGTAGGTCTAATAATACATCTATCTCGACTCATTAGTGATATATTAACCCCTTCCCACCCGATGCGATGCGAGGGTCCGTGGCTTCGAGTCTGGTGAGAAGCTTGAGCCAGGGTAATTGTATTTGGTATCAGACTAAAGCTAATGAAGTGTAGGTTTGAACTGACCTACTTCCATGATCTACTGACCCACTTAAAGACCAGTTGAGCCAAGGTAGTCATGGTTTGAACTGACCTACTTCCATGATCTACTGACCCACTTAAAGACCAGTTGAGCCAAGGTAGTCATGTTTGGTATCAAACTAAAGCCAATAAAGTGTAAGTTTGAACTGACCTACTTCCATGGCCTAATGACTTACTTAAAGACCAGTTACACCAAGGTAGCCATCTTTGGTATCAAACTAAAGTCGATGAAGTGTAGGTTTGAACTGACCTTCTTCCATGACCTAGTGACCTACTTAAAGACTAGTTGAGCCAAGATAGTCATGATTGGTAACAAACTGTAGCTAATGAAGTATAGGTTTGAACAACCTCTTGAGTTGCCAGGTCATAGTCAGCTGAGCGCAAGGCCCATGGGCCTCTTGTTCCAGACCCGTGTCAAACCCGTGTGTACGAAAATCCCGGCTAGAGGTCCCATTCGCACCGTGACGGTACGAATAAGGGCATCTGGTTTGGCGTTATTTGCACAGTGACCAGGTGACGGTACGAATAGCCCCGGCCATCCGGACAGGCAGGAACAGGTCAAATCCAAGCCATCCGATGATTTATTACAGGGAACTATACCCTGGCATGCAGAAAATTAAATACACCTACCTGCACTGTTGGCCCGCTGGTCGAAAACAACTTCCAACTGATCGAAAGATGGGATTTGATCGATTCCGTTTTCCCCATGCATCACTGTGTACGTACAAAAATGTGCAGACGCATAGGCCTAGGCATACTATTCAGACCTTAAAAACTTACCTGCATCATCCGTTCGTGCAGAAATGTTTCAAATATAACATCCATTCAGACTGAGAATCCTCCCAAATAATACCCCAATCGATAGCATCCATAATGTTTACATTTAGAGAGTTTTCGCAAAGTCCCCGAAACGCCAACGCGAACGCCAATCCCATTGTTCGATGCCACCGAGAGAGCACCGTACAATAGGATAGACGTTCGCGTCGGCGTTTCGGGGGCTTTGCGAAAACTCCCTAATACTACGAATACAACGCGTAATGATCCATCACAGGCCCCTGGAGATTATTAATCAATAGAATTCCACGTAAAATTGGGGAGAAGTGAGCATAAAGTGGTGAAATCTATACTATAATATAAAAAGACTTTTTATATAATATAGTATAGATTTGACCACCGTATGCTCACTTTTCCCCAATTTTACGAGGAATTCTACTGATTAACTCTCCAGGAGCCTGTGGATACACGTACGAAGACTCCGAAGACAGTTGATGACTCTGCCGCACTGCAGTTCGTCGTGTCGCACGAAAAATACAACTCAATTTAAAAAAGGCCAGTCAATTTAATTTAAATAAGAACACAAACACAACAACATCCATCCCGTTTTATTTTTTTACGACCAAATCGTAATGAAAAAGTAATGTCTAGATGCGGAACTATATCATCATGTTGATCAGAGTGTCACGCAAAGCTGTCTCGTCCCACTCCTCGTCTCCAGGTTGAGTAGCCGTACATTGGCGTCTGGAAAGAGCGCCGGTTCAACGGCATCGTAGATCCAGGTTGGCATCGTTAGCTCGTGTCCAGGCTGCACCAGGCCATGCATTGGCCTGTGAAAGAGCCGTGCACACGGCCACTGGGTCGAGGCCACGGCCACGCCGTCACGCCACTTTTTCCAGCCCAGCCCAGTAGCAATATCAAGTCTACGACTTCATAAAAATATAGAGTAATTAACCTTCGTTAATTAGTGTACTGTACTTAATATCATGTTGCTTTTTACATGAATCGACACATAAGAGATAGATTCATGATAGAAAGGCAAGAATAGCACGATATTTCCCGATGACCTCGATTGATGCAGCATTGATCTCTATGATCCCAAAATGCATAGGCCTATGTATCGGGAGACCTTAAAGCCTCACCGTATTAAATTCAGAAAGTGCTTACGTCCTCCGACGTTAGTGTAGTGTAAAATGTACTGTGGTCTATGTGAATACATTAGGGTTCTGCCTGCAGTTTTTTCAATGTGTTCTGAAAACTAGGTCTTGATTCTTTGAAGTACGTATCCAGTCTACACCATCACGCTAGGCCGTGAAATCACGCTACAGCGTGAAAACCTTCTGTGGAAACCAAATTTTTACACACAGAATTGTGTACAAATTCAGCATTGAAAAAAAAATTAAAATTCTTCCTTAATATATCGAGTTATGTGTGTTCAACATGAATATGGCCGATTCATTACAAGAAGTTTCACGCGGAGCTGATCTATTCTTAGATCACTGAAGTCATTCGATTCTAAAATTAGAATACAGTGGACTCGATGGACTCGCCTATTACAATAGCCATGGCGCGGTGTCTGAGGCTTTCGCAGTCGAGCTCACGATAAGAATGCCACAGCCAAAACAAATATGGGCCAAATGGGTTTTATCAGCGTTTCCGGACGAGGCCTAATGCTGTTTTCGGGTTTTTCAGGCGGGGAGTCCTTAAATTCAAGCTATAGTGGATAGACTGGATTTTTAGACGAACAACCATCACCCCTCTGAATAATGGACTAGTCCATGTCAGCACTGTAGGTTGAGATTTTCAAGACGAAAATGACGGCACAAAGGCACAACCGATCAAAATGAAATTTTCACTGATGTCTGAAGATATATCAAAAGCTTTGATATACGGTCGAACCAGATTAATTCCACCCCTCGTAAATTGTTCAACATTGGGGAATCCCCCGACACTCTGCTGTTTTTCGAGGGAATCCCCGATTTTTACCATTAAAACGGCATTCAACAGGGTTTCAAAACAAGGATAATGACGGCGGAGGATAAAATCAGAAAAAACCCAGAAGCAGTATGGACGTAGAGAACATCCAAAACTTTCATTTCCTGAGCGAACTGGTTTACGATCGCCACTCTGTTTCGAATAAAATAACTTTGATCAGTAAAAATACCCGGAAAATGCACTGCTTAACCATTAGGCTGATGACGTCATCACTCGTGGAAGAAAACTTCTTGTAATGTTTTTCAATTAAAAGTTTTTTAAAGAAGTTAAAAGTTTTTGAAAATTGGGCCCTACATTTTGTACAGGCGAATGTACAGTCACGCATTACCGTGATGGTGTAGACTGGTATCAGGCAAGTATTTTGGGGACCTTCACGAGGCTATGAGACCTCTACCCGCACTCTCCTAACACTTTGAAAATATCGTAAAATTCAATACAGTGAGGCTTTAAAGGGCCATCTTTGCTGATAGCAAATAATTCATAAGACAGAGTGTTTTTTGTGAATAAGACATAACAAAACGTTGAATCGACGATCGGCCGATCAATATTCTTATCACTACCAGGAATAAACACACTTACATGTATTACATCATTACATCGTCTGCGATCAGTCTATTCTCCAAGACGACATTCTCCTTGCATCTTCATCTCGGCTTCTGTTTATCCTTCTTCATATCCTGTAAACACAAGCAACCAGAATTGGGAAAGTTAGGATTAGGCCATTCTCTTACGATTCTCTAGTCGGCATATACTCTAAATTCCCACTTACCTGTCCCATTCCTGAACTCCGAAAAAATGACTAAGTCCGAAGTTGAAGATAATAGGGTGGGGGTACGGTGAGAAACAATAATGACCTGTCCACTTTATTGTCCCACGATCTGAAGCCAGCGAAGAATGACCGCGTGCGATGACAGTTTGAATGGGGTGATGGCTGACATGACTTGCCGGTAAGTGACATAACAATGTAATACAAGTTGGACACTGTGAAGGTTGATCTTCTGTTCAAATTTTATTATTATCAGGCAATTGGATTGGATTGGATCATATTTTACGCCGACTATGATCAGTTTCAATGTGTGTGCACATTCAAGCCTTGGAAACCTGCGATCAGTTTCATGCGCTTGACGATCCGCGAGCAAGTATGAATTGGCCCTTATAGGCCTACTGACAAGGGAGCCGTATTCTTACAATTAAACCCTTGTTCACACTGGCGGCGCGGTGCGATGCGTTGAAAAAATCGCCAAGCGGTGTCAGTTTTGACATAGCGCAGCGCGGCGGACGCGGTTGCGTGCGATGGTCATGATTAGCAGAAATTACACCGTTCATGTCATTCAAATTGTGACAAATATTCCAGTATCCTCAGCTCACGCGGCAGGCGATTCGACGCGGGAAAATACTGTAGGAGCGGTCGGGGCGGTGGAACTCGCTCGTCGCGCCCTACCGCTTCTTTTACTGCATCGCGTCCCACCGCAAGTGTGAACAGCTCTAGGCTTAACAATGGGAACAACCAGGCGCGAAAAATTTCGCATCGCATCGCACCGCGTCGCATAGCGCCTGCAGTGTGAACAAGGCTTTAGTCGTCGAGCTCGTGCACGAGGCCAGTCTTCTGTGCTGACTTCGGTGGAGGTATGAAAGGAGTTGAGTGAGGACTCCTGTAGTCAACCGACGTGGATTGGCCAAACCATTATGATCCCAGAAAATACGCAGTGCACGTGATCTTGGACTATAACACAAGAGAGCATGCACAATGTAGGTCCTGTGGGATCTTTCTTCATGCATTTTGACCGGTTACCTAACTTCAGTTAAGGACATTTAGGGCCGCATGCACCAACGAACATTACCTTGAACACACGTTGCGCCACAGGTTTTCCATTGTGACCTCATGCCCTGGCAAACATGAAGGTACGTCCATTGACAAGTCCTTTTTATTGATCCAGAACATTACCGTTTCTGACCATACCCCCACCCCATTATCTTCAACTTCGGACTTAGTCATTTTTTCGAAGTTCAGGAATGGGACAGGTAAGTGGGAATTTAGAGTAACATACGCTTATCCGATTAATAGGGATTTTAAGAAATCAAATGATAAAGTTTAACTTTACGGCAACGTTACCTTTCAACCTGATTATACATTGCAGATTATATATTGCACTTTGGGTACAAAAAGTAACGTTGTCGTAAAGTTAACGTTGATCGTTTGATTTCTTAAACTCCCTAATACATGTAGTTCCACTGTAAACGCTAGATTCCATCTTCCTTCTTTACGTCGCTGTCGCTGTCACAGCACTGATGACCACCAAAGTTTCCACGAATACCGCACAAGGGGCTTCGAAGTAGGCCCAGTATGTATCAAACCCTGGTCCTCCAACGTAGAGTCTAACGTAGTAGGCCAACGAGCAACCACAACCAAGAGGCTACTTTTCGGCTTTTAAAATGAAAGCCACGAGAAACAATGCGATTTACCAACTTATCGTGACAGGTTGGAGTTTACGGCCACCTTCTTTGGATCGTGGAGAAGAAAAGTCACTCATTTCATGTTCTGCCGTGTGTCTCACGGTCATGAAATGTGCTACCTTCGTAACGATTCCGCAATATGGCAGTTTCGTCTGTCAGATGAGTGACCAGTGGGAGACATGCATGGAGAAGCACGAAGCTGTGAGGTTTCCGAGAGCTAAAATGTTTCAGAAGAAGGTAATTTACTTCTAATCATAGCTTTATTCTACAGCTATATGTCATTTGGACTCTTGTGAATTCGGCAGTGGGTTATGTAGACCCATGCATTCGTGATGCATTAGGTCTATGCAGACACCAGAGCCGACTTCAGTTGGCGGCTGACTCTCGAGGTCAATTATGGTTCCCTCATGCACTGTATATCAAACTTGATAATTTGAAATATCTCTGCCTGTGGTAGAGGTAGAGGCATGATATCACCCATACCTAGGTTATTGCGGATACCAATTTCGATTATGAATGATCTTGATGATCAAAGGTCAAAATCAGGGTCAGACTTGATAATTTGAATTATCACTGCCTGTGGTGGAGGTACCATAATAACGGCTTGCTGAGGTGAAAGACATAGCTTCCTACCGGACTCGAACCCACGGACTAGAACCACGCACAGATGTCCTGCGATGGGATTTGGATGAGTCTTAGTGGCAATAAAAGCGCCGTTATTGAGGTAGAAATCCTCGTTCGTGCTTTCTTGTTGTTTTATCCTCATTTTGAGGTATGGGAGGAGGAATTTTGAGTATTGGGGGAGGATTCTTTCAGAGAAAGTGGTTTGGCGGCTTCGGAATGGACCCTCCCATGGGAGAACTGCTCAGGGCGAAGCATTTTGCCGGAGTTTTCTCCCCGATACTTAAATAAATGAGGATAGAGATTTCACTTTTAGTGTGCATGAGCACCCGTGTGGGTGGCGTCCACTAGAGTGCCGACAAGATTAGGAAGTTGCGGAAGCAAATTATGGCATTTCGGCATTCTTCGCGTCAGACGCGAAAAAAGTGCGAATCATCGTTTCCTGGGATATTACTGCGAATCTCTGCGTATTGACTGCAGACATACCTGGGAGTGTCCTAGGAATCAATCGTGAAGGGCGCGAAATGTCGCGCGAAATGCTGATCGTAGCAGGACACATCTAGGATCACACCAGGAGTGGTAAAATCATTGACTAGGATAAAACAGGATGACTCTCCGACAACCATTTACATATGCGGACAATATGAGGAAATATGCAAGGTTATAAATTCGGCGCCGACTTTGGGTTTTTCTCATATGCCTGCTTGCCGTCACGGAGTTAGGAAACGCGTCAATGTAGGAAAGTCGGCCATAAATTCCTCCACAGCCCAAGCTGTTGACTCTTCCGTGTCTTGGCCGCAAATGTTCGCAGCGGCTTCCTGCAGATCCTCATCGGCTCCGCGCTTTCTTGAAACATTCCGCGTGGCTTCTGCACCGTGGAGGCTTCCAGGAGCGTTCGCGGAAGTGTTACTAACAGAAAGGTGGGATGTCCTGACGATGTCCGCTCGACAATGCAGACAAGTTGCTGACGGTGTCAGGAAGTTCGTTTCCGCGTCCAAATTTTGATCGAGACCAAAATCTGGAAGCGTTCTCTTTCGCGAACGTGCAGAAATGCCTGAAAATGTTTAGGAATGACAAGGACACTGAACGGAATCTCTCACGAATATGCAGGAAAGTTGCTGAATGAATGCGGATTTACTAAAATTTGCATTCCGCGTCTTGTCCGCGCCCTAGTGGATACCAGGTTTATGTCGATCCGAATTTGTGACGTCACAACTTTTCTCGCTGCCGTTGCGGAGGAGGCGGGGTTTGCCTCTTCCCAGCATGATACTCCGGGTGACACACACGCAACGGAAAGCACTCAGGCGGGGAGGTCGTGTTTCTAAAACACGCCCGCCCCGCCCGCGAATTTTTTTTCCTGAACCTCTCAGCAAGTACACTGTACATTTTGTAGTTACTATTATAGTCGAGAGAGGGACACTTCTTTTGGAGTAAAGCACTTTTTCAACGCGCGTGGGGGGATAATTGGGTCGTGGGGGTAAGGTTTAGGGATAGGGTAGGGGCTAGGGTTAGGGTTAGAACTAGAAAAGAAAAGGTTTATGTAAGGGTTAGCATTATACATGTTATATGGGTATTATATTAGATTTATTCTATAACACCTAGATTCAACCCCCTCGCTGCCGGCTGCATCGGTAGCCCAGTGGTTAGAGCGTTCGGGCACTGATGATCAAGGTCTGAACTGATCCAAAAGTCAAACCTGGTCACTGCCAGGTTTAACTTTCGGATCCAGCTTCATGCACAGTTGTTAACCATGGCGGAGAGTGGCTAGACACGCTTGATATCGCTCAGGTCTCAGAAGAAATCCCAATAACCCTGTTCCACGACTTATACGAGATAAATCAGTTTGAGGAGTATCATGATGATGAATTCCGCATTAGGTACTCTTTTAGAAAGGACAGCGTCTTGAATTTCCTGTGCGTTGGCTATCTCGTGATAATAAGCCGACTCCTATGCACAGATGCATGCTGCTCAGTCTCATCGGTATGCAATCTCATAGTCATTATCTTTCAATTGACACAGCTCACAGTAGGAACACGTGGACCTGATATAATTTTATTTACAAACATTGCGCAAAAAGCTGCGCAGTGGACGATGCGCAAAGTGCGTGCGGAGTGGCGTGGACAGAAATCCCTGTCAAAATACCGGTGTAAAAGAATCTAATGTCCCCCGATATGTGATATGCCCCAACAATACATTTACGGATTAAGCGGTATTGAATTGGACTCTAGAGAGACCAAGACCCTTAATCATGTTAATCCTGTGACAAACAATGCAGGGGGACATCAGGAGGGTGGGGGGCGTTAGATTCTATCACACCTGTCCGTGCCTGTCTTTGTATATAGCGGAACAGGAGCGCCAGCGGGTGGAGCGGCAAACGACCATTCTACACAGTTGAATCAAACCGTTGTTGAGTAATTATTGCAATTACTCGCAGGAGCAACATAGGCCTATCTCACAAGTTAAAAGCGGTCCATCCACGTACAATATTATTGCACAATATGGGCCCGAAATGGGCTATTATATTGCCAATCTTTCTTCCATCCATTATGTCAGAAGCACATGACACCCATATTGTGCAATAAATATTGTACGTGGATGGACCGCTTTAGAACTCAGATCAACTGAGCCAGATCAATAAAGCTGATCCTGATCTTCTCTGGTGCATACGACTTATGATTCAAAATTTGAGACTGACTCAATGAACATGATGAAGTCGTACTCAAGCCTTGATCTGGGGCCATATTCAAACTACTTAAGTCTAAGTGTGACACTTATCCTTTGTTCAACAGAAACGTTAAGTATCACACTTTGACTTAAGTAGGTTTATGAATAGCCCTACGGACCCAGGGGCCGTATGCATAAAACATCTTAAGTGCAAAATTTCCCTTAAACTATTGTTCCAAACAAAAGATAAGGGAAATTTTACACTTAAGATGTTTTATGCATACGGCCCCGGATCTTCTTTGGTGCATACGGGCCTAAAACCTTTACACTTTAAAAATACATACCACGCGTTTTTGAACAACATACACGTGAATTTTGTGTACATTGTGGCATGAGTTACGATTAAAAACACATAAAGGCCACATAAAACATATCACAAGTGTTGAGTTTTAAAACAGCCATAGTCCAAGAAACATATAAATAAAACACGTCGGATGTGTTTAAACGAATCATCAGTGCGTTGGATGTGTTTTTAATTTATGTGTTTTGTGGCATTTATGTGTTTATTATAATCGTAACACATGCCACAATATACACAAAATTCACGTGTATTTTGTTAAAAAACGCGTGGTATGTGTTTTTAAAGTGTAACGGTTGAAGCATGATACGTAAATATGAAGATAGAATTTTCACTTGGGGTGCATTTGGAGCCGGGGTGCAACGTTTATACACCGGGGGCCGTATGCATTTATACCTGGAATAAGCTTATTCCACCTTTATGCATACGGGCCCAGGTACTGTATTGCGTTCACAACGTAACACGTTATTCTGGCTTCCTCAAGGACCCAGCGTGGACTAAGTATAAACTTGGAAAGGTAATCCCACTCCAGCCACCATTGAGGGTAGCCAGGTATGACGTTTGGTTCCCAGACAAGACTTCAGGGAGAATAGTACAGATTCAACGGCCGAGGGACACACCCTTTATGAATGCCGTTGTATATGTTATCAAGAGGCCGGGCTACTTTGGAATCCAGTACAAGACTTCCTTCTACAAACACGTCACCGGGTGTGTCGAACGATCTATTTACATGGGTTACTTGGTGTTCCGTTTGAAAAGAACCTGTCTGCTTTATGACGTCAAGAGGGGGACATTTGAAGGGAACGTAATCATACCCAGCACAAACAAATGCATTTCTAAAGGAGTAAACTATTTCATAATAATAGGATACGAGGGAAAAGTCGTCGTGTATTGCTTTCGAAATTTCATCGGTGCCACCATTTATGACATAAAAGGGGCCGAGGAAATAAGATGTTCTGCGGTATGGCTGGGATCATTTCACTATTACTGCACAGATTTCAACTAAACTTGGTATGGTAATAGTGGTGGGGCTAGGGGACCTTCTGGTACTACCCATCACTCTGTTATGTAATCCCTAGCAACAGCATAGCAACCTTATTGTTGTGCGGTGTTCCTGGGATCATTACACTATTTCTGCACAGAATTATACCAAACCTTGTAGGATGATAATGGGGAGGATAAGTTACCTCATGGCACCAGTCATTATCCAATTATGTAATCCCTAGCAACAGCATAGCAACTCCATTGTTCTGTGGTACCCCTGGGATCATTTCAATATTACTGATTAGAATTCAACCAAACCTTGCAGGATGATAATGGGGAGGCTAAGCTACGTCGTGGTACCTGTCATTATCCAATTATGTAATCCCTAGCAACAGCATAGCAACTCCATTGTTCTGTGGTACCCCTGGGATCATTTCAATATTACTGATTAGAATTCAACCAAACTGTTGTGAAGGAGTAGGAAATAATACTTGTGGGTAGGCCCCTTTAATAGTGATGATTCAGGTACTGGTAGGTGCTGCCACCTTAGGCTTGTGAACGAACTAAAGGATAGGATGTTTTCGGTAGGGCCATCTATTGAGAATGAGTCGAAGCTAAGTTTTGGATGTTTACAGAGCCATCTAGGGGGAGTCTGGAGAAGCTAACGATGATAGGAAAAAAAAAAGAAGCAAGTTGTCATGTTTGTATTTGTTTGTCACTTTCGGACAAATAAAACCAACTAAACGAATGTTTATCGTTCAAAGTATGTTTATCGACACCGAAACAGAACATACTTCGTTACAAATTGGTAGCAGAGCGTAGTTTGGGGACATTATGAGAGAATATCGAGGGGGAAGTGAGTCGAAAAGTGGTGTCCGAGAATAGGTAACCTCATGGTTTCATCCGGTAATCGTACGTACGAAGAGCGCATGCATCAAGCAGGCATGGAAAACATGGACGAGCTGAAAAAGGTAAAAGCAAGAGCAAAGGGACATTACACTAGAACGAAATCGAAACTGTTGTTGGCTATTGGCACAAAAGAGGCTAGCCCTGGCACTCAAGTGAAGCGAGTGATAGAACTTTTTGAGAAGATTAGTGAGGCATTTGACAATGTATTGATAGCTGTAGGCAGGCTTGAGACAGCATGTAGGCAGTTTGGTTTGGAGGATAAGCGAGCGAAATTAGCAAAGGAAATCGATGTTATTGAGGAGGACTTAGATGAGGTCAATCGGATCTTCAACAGATTTTTGAAAAGTGAGCAGGAGAGGTCAGATGGTGTTGCAGGTACGAGTGAGAGTATGGAGGAGGAGTCGAGTGATAGGGAGTCTGAAACGGTGTCAGGTGAGCGTGAGCCGCAGATGACGAGAGCCGAGATTGGACAGCAAATAGAAGAACTCGAACAGCAGATACAGGAAATGGAAAAAACGTATATGATGATGACAAGTCCTAAGCTGCGTCAACCGGGTCAAGCGGCGAGGGATCAAGGTCAACCGGGCCAAACGGCGGAGGATCAAGGTCAGCCGGGCCAAACGGCGGAGGATCAAGGTCAGCCGGGTCAAACGGCGGAGGATCAAGGTCAGCCGGGTCAAAGCTCGAAATCGAAATCAAGCGAGAAATGACATTTTATAACTAGAACTGAGAATGCACTGAAGGTGAATTTATGACCACACCACAAATGTTTTGGCCAGAAGCTGGTTTGTTATGTTGACGTAAGATGGCGGTGTTCGAATGCTGCATCTGTGACGACGAACTGGCGAACGATCGATCAGGATGTATAGGCACTTCATCATGACGGTGTGCACAACATGTACAGGCACGACGTCCTGTCATGGATAGATCTCGTGTTTCCACGCACGGTTCTATTTATAAACTCCTATTCTATTTATAGATTACGGCGATCCCGATTCATTTAGCTGAAAAAGTTCATTATCTCAGTCAAAATTGAATGAAAGTGCACAGGAACCTTTTCATCGCGAGAGGACAATTGGATCCTTAGTCAAATCTGATGTGCATGCCCTACTTTGACCGAAAACGTGGAGGAAAGAAAAAGTGGTAGAGAAAAATTCCAGCGTCCTGCGAAAACAATACTGACCACACCACTGAGTGGTGGTGTGGTCATAAAAATGCCTTGGTATCTCGTGTCTCTACTTCAAATGGAAATTGCATCAGTGTCATCCTGAATGCAGCGGGTTTTGGCTAGGCCTACAAAGAACAGATATAACGTGTTTTTCTGCTGCTATCTACTCACAGCGCATGCGCGTACC
>NMRB01001268.1:70165-107074 GCA_002633025.1 Notospermus geniculatus
CTTTGCGATTGTTGAACGTCATCAGCCGTCGTGCGTCATTCTGACGTTACAAAAACTGCGTCATTCACAACCCATGACGTCGACCATTCGCCTGTCGTTTATGCTAAAATGGTCAACTTTATCGATTAAATTCATTATGTTCCCGCAGAGATTTTTGCTCAAAAGCCATAAGATATATTTTAGCACTTCTGTACTTAATGATAGAAAATTAAAATCAGAAATTGAGTGCAATGTTTTAGTTATATTTGGCCTAGAAACAGGGTGTGCTATTCAGAATTAATTGGAAAATAACGATAGCCTCACTTTCAATGACGCAGTTATGACCGAGTTGATAGTCAGCGCCGCGTCGCGGATTAGGTCTGCCGGTACCTCATTCGAAAAACGCAAATCATCGCCGCGATTCTTGACGTCAGTGCACGACGTCACGACGTCAGCGTAGTGTAAAATATACTGCGCTCCATCTGAATACATTAGGGCTCTCCCTGCAGTTTTTCCAATGTGTGCTGAAAACTAGGCCTTGATTCTCTGAAATGTACGTATCAGACAAGCATTTTGGGGACCTTCACAAGCTACGAGACCTCTATGTGCTCTCTCCCAACATTTTGAAAATATCGTAAAAAATTCAATACAGTGGGGCTTCAAAACACGACTATCCTCACCGACTTTAGTTTCCAACACGTGAGGAGTCTGCCACCTGTTCACCAGTTGTACATGTACTTCCCAGAATAACCCAAAATCACATTTTTTTTATCAGAATGTACGGAGTAGGGTGCACAAGGAAATTTCCCTTATGTCCATTGGATATCCAATGATTTGGATATAGATTTGGATATAGAATGGATATAGATTGGATAGCCATTGGATATAAAATTTGGGTGACAGTTTGGATATCCAGTGGTTGACATAGAATTTCTATCCATTTCTCATAGATTTGATATAAAAAGCACTATGTAAAATTTATATAATGTATATTATTGCAATAAAATAAGGTTTACAGAAAAATTCAACGAAACCTTGTAGGATGATAATGGGGAGGCTAAGCTACATCATGGTACCTGTCATTATCGGATTATGTAATCCCTAGCAACAGTATAGCAACTCCATTGTTCTGCGGTACGCCTGGGATCATTTCAATATTACTGATTAGAATTCAACCAAACCTTGTGGGATGATAATGGGGAGGCTAAGCTACATCATGGTACCAGTCATTATCCAATTATGTAATCCCTAGCAACAGCATAGCAACTTCATTGTTCTGCGGTACCCCTGGGATCATTTCAATATTACTGATTAGAATTCAACCAAACTGTTGTGAAGGAGTAGGAAATAATACTTGTGGGTAAGCCCCTTTAATAGTGATGATTCAGGTACTGGTAGGTGCTGCCACCTTAAGCTTGTGAACGAACTAAAGGATAGGATGTTTTCGGTAGGGCCATCTATTGAGAATGAGTCGAAGCTAAGTATTGGATGTTTACAGAGCCATCTAGGGGGAGTCTGGAGAAGCTAATGATGATAGAAAGAAGCAAGTTGTCATGTTTGTCACTTTCGGACAAATAAAACTAACTAAACGAATGTTTATCGTTCAAAGTATGTTTATCGACATCGAAACAGAATATACTTCGTTACAAATTTGGTAGCAGAGCGTAGTTTGGGGACATTATGAGAGAATATCGAGGGGGGAGTGAGTCGAAAAGTGGTGTCCGAGAATAGGTAACCTCATGGTTTCATCCGGTAATCGTACGTACGAAGAGCGCATGCATCAAGCAGGCATGGAAAACATGGACGAGCTGAAAAAGGTAAAAGCAAGAGCAAAGGGACATTACACTAGAACGAAATCGAAACTGTTGTTGGCTATTGGCACAAAAGAGGCTAGCCCTGGCACTCAAGTGAAGCGAGTGATAGAACTTTTTGAGAAGATTAGTGAGGCATTTGACAATGTATTGATAGCTGTAGGCAGGCTTGAGACAGCATGTAGGCAGTTTGGTTTGGAGGATAAGCGAGCGAAATTAGCAAAGGAAATCGATGTTATTGAGGAGGACTTTGATGAGGTCAATCGGATCTTCAACAGATTTTTGAAAAGTGAGCAGGAGAGGTCAGATGGTGTTGCAGGTACGAGTGAGAGTATGGAGGAGGAGTCGAGTGATAGGGAGTCTGAAACGGTGTCAGGTGAGCGTGAGCCGCAGATGACGAGAGCCGAGATTGGACAGCAAATAGAAGAACTCGAACAGCAGATACAGGAAATGGAAAAAACGTATATGATGATGACAAGTCCTAAGCTGCGTCAACCGGGTCAAGCGGCGAGGGATCAAGGTCAACCGGGCCAAACGGCGGAGGATCAAGGTCAGCCGGGCCAAACGGCGGAGGATCAAGGTCAGCCGGGTCAAACGGCGGAGGATCAAGGTCAGCCGGGTCAAACGGCGGAGGATCAAGGTCAGCCGGGTCCAGTGGCGAAGGATCAAGGTCAGCCGGGTCAAGTGGCGGAAGAGAAAGAAAAGCCGAGCGAAAAGACTGAAACTGCCAAAAGCGCGGGTGATGAACCGGAACAAAGGAAAGCAGATGATAAAGAAAAAGAGTCAGCATCGAAGACGCCGCTCAATCCAACAGCCCCAGAGTTTATTAGCGTTAAGCGGCCGGTAACAATCGCGGAGACACCACCGAGCTTCTTCCAGAGGGCGCCAGTAGCCGAGAGTACAACGATTCAACAAGCAAATCGGAGTGATGCCATAACGGGCAGCGGATCAGCGTCAAATGAACCAGATCCACACACAATAGTCAGTGCAAATGAACAGAGCTCAGTATTGCAGTTAATTCAGGAAGGTCAGCTGAGGAATCAGTTATTGGTGGACGCAATACAACTGCCAAAATCGGAGCTGGCAACTTACGATGGCAATCCATTGAAGTATTGGACTTTTATCAATGCGTTTGAAAATGCCGTGGGGAGCAAGGCCGTGGATAACGGAGCAAAGTTAACGAGATTACTACAGTACTGTACAGGTCGGCCGAAAAAAGTGATTGAATGCTGTTCACTGATGGACGCAAACGAAGGATATTTACGGGCAAGGCAGTTGCTGAAGGAACGATTCGGGAATGAATTCGTGATAACCGAGGCGTGGTTGGAGAAGATTACGAACAGGAACACGCTGAAACCGACTGATGCGAGGGGATTACAGGACTATCCAGATGATTTGAAAGGATGTGCTGAGGTTTTTAGGTCAATGAATAAGTTGGCAAAGATCGATACTCAACGGTCATTGGTGAAGATTGTAGAGAAGTTACCGTCGCATTTGCAGCACAAGTGGAGGAGACGTGCTGTGCAGTCGGCAGAAAATAAAGGACATTATCCAGGATTACAGGAGTTAGTAGACTTTGTTAAATTGTCAGCCAGAGAAGCAAATGATCCGCTGTTCGGAACGGGTACGAAGACGTTCAGTCAGGATAGAAATAGTCAGGATAAGAAGGACAAATCGGCACCGAAGGGAAAGACGTTTTTTAACAAAGATAAAGAAAACCAAGTTCTGGAAAGCAGTTCCAGTGTAAAGCCTGCAAATGTCGGTGGAAATAGCACACATGGAAGTACACCCCCTGGCGCTGGGAAAAAGATCGAAAGAGACGTTGATAAGTGTCCTGCTTGTGATAAGGAGAGACATGGTCTGTGGATGTGTGATGTGTTCAAGAAGATGTCGTTGAACCAACGCTGGGAACTAGCAAAAGAACATCGCCTCTGTTATCGTTGTTTGGGCATGCGTCATCAAGGAAAAGACTGTAACAGAACTCGAGTGTGTGGAATAGACAATTGTACTCAGACGCATCATCGCTTACTCCATCATACACCAAAAGCATCCCAGGGTTCCTCCACGGAGGGGGAGCAGCAACGGTCAAAAGAACAGTCGACAGTGGAGGAGGAAACCGGAAAGGCGAAAGCTAACACAGGGACAGATAGAAATCATGCCAGTAGGACCATGTCAACTGATGGTGAAGGAGCCTCAGGGTACATAGGTCTTCGTACAGTCCCAGTCATAGTCAAGAACGGCAAGAAGAGGATTAAAATAAACGCGTTATTGGACGATGCCAGTACTACTACGTATGTCAACACAGCGATTGCGGAGGAGCTAGGTGTACATGGAGAGATAGAGAAAACTACAGTGAGTGTATTGAATGGTATGACAGAGACGTTTGAAACAGCACCGGTTGAGATAGGGTTAGAAAGTTTAAACAAGAGAGTAGATATGCAGATAACAGCGCTCACCACAGACAACGTTACTGGAGACATGGAAGCAATAGATTGGAGCAAATTTACAGAGAAGTTTGATCATCTCAAGGATGTTCAGTTTCCCAAAGCAGGACAGAGAAAGACAGTTGATTTGTTAATTGGAGTGGATTATCCCGAGTTACACGCCTCTTTGAAGGAGATCATCGGTGAGACAGGTGAACCAGTCGCTAGATTGACTAAGCTGGGATGGACGTGTGTTGGATGCCCGGAAGGAGAGAAGCAGGGAAAAGGTGCAACTCATTTTGCTAGGACATACTTTTCGCGAGATCGTCAACTGCTAGATGAAATACACAGCAGCATAAAACAGTTTTGGAGTGTAGAAAATGCCGGAGTGAAAGAAGACAGAAAAGGCACAGCAATGTCCAGGGAGGATCAACAGATATTGAGTACAGTCACTGAGTCAATGGTGTATGTTGATGGTCACTATGAAGTTCAACTGCCATGGAAGAATGGTCCGCCAAAGTTACCTGATAACAAGAAGATGGCAATGCAGAGACTGGAGCACACAGAGAGGAGACTCAAGAAAACACCAGAGGTTGCAAAAGCCTACAGCGAGACTATACAGCAGTATATCAAGAAAGGTTACGTCAGAAAGGTACCGAAAGAGGAGAAACAACCAGAGAACAAGTGGTTCTTACCACATTTTCCAGTCGTGAGATTAGACAGAGCAGCGACGAAGGTGCGTATTGTTTTTGACGCATCTGCAAAGTGTGAAGGAGTTTCACTGAACGACATGATACACCAGGGACCAAAACTTCAGAAAGAGATTGTCGATGTCCTCATGAGATTTAGGAAAGAACCAGTAGCACTGATCGGAGATGTTGCCGAGATGTATTTGCAAATCAGAATCTGCGAACGAGATCGACCCTACCACAGATTCTTGTGGAGAGACCTGAACACGGATGAAGTAGCCGATGAGTATGAGTTTAGCAGATAGTCTTCGGAGTGAATTCATCGCCATTTCTGGCACAGTTGGTGTCACAGACGAATGCAGAAAAGCACGAGCAACAACTAGGAGCGGAAACAGTCAAGAAATCGACTTTCATGGATGACTCAATGGATTCAAAGATAAACGATGAAGTCGGCATACAGCTGTACACGGAGTTGTCAGAGCTGTGGGCAGCAGCAGGAATGCACTGCAGAAAATGGCTGTCCAATTCGGCAACGGTTCTGAGTCAGATACCGGAGGGAGATCGAGCAGCAGAGATTGATTTAGAGGAGGGGCAGCTTCCATCGATAAAGACATTGGGCATTCTATGGATAGCAAGTGAAGATGTATTCAGTTTTCGTTTCAACTCACCAGCTGAAGATGTCAAGTTGACCAAGAGAATGTTCCTGAGAAAATTGGCAACAATTTTCGATCCGTTGGGGTTTCTTTCGCCATACATCGTCAGAGGGAAAGTGCTGTTTCAGGAGATTTGGACACAAGGCCAGGATTGGGATGAAGAATTGAATGCAGACTTGAGTGAGAAAGCAAAAATTTGGTTTGCAGATCTGCCAGTACTGGGTACAGTGAAGATTCCAAGGTGTATACGGTTAGGACAGCATGAGACAATCGAATCGTTGCAGCTTCATACGTTCTGTGACGCGTCTTCAGAGGCTTATGGAGCAGTCATTTACGCGAGGACAACCTACAGTAGTGGTCAAGTAGCAGTGAGATTTGTAGCGTCAAAGACGAAAGTAGCGCCATTAGCAGCAGTCAGTATCCCCAGGTTGGAAATGATGGGGGCGGTGGTTGGCCTACGGTTAGCAAGGACAATCATAGCAGCAATCGACGTCCCAATGGATATGGTACAGTTTTGGTGCGACAGTATGAACGTTCTATACTGGTTGAGAGATCCAAGTAGAAAGTGCAAGCCTTTCATCGCTCACAGAGTCGGCGAGATCCACACGTATAGTAACCCACAACAGTGGCGTCATATTTCTATCAAAGAGAATCCTGCGGACCTGGGTCCTTATTCACAAAGCATCCGTATGCTTTAACGGGTCCGTTAAGACTCCGTTACGGTTTGCGCCTTATTCACGAAGCATCCGTACATTTACGCATCCGCAGAACACGTGCGTAAAACAGCGAATCTTTGCGGGAACTCCAGGGTTCCCGTTAATGCTTGCGGATCTCCGTTGGGCTCACTGTGCATCTCAACATAATACATTTAGCACTTGGTTTTTTGTGTGTAGGTACACCCTTCATAAACACAGCGTCCGGGTCCCGAAATGCCTAATTTTTACCCAAAAATGATCACTTCAGTGTAGTGTACATGTATACAAGTTTGGACTGAAAATGTAGAGCATATATAGCATTCATATAACTAGTTTATTAATTTGGAAAAATCCCAGGTTTAGATATTCAGTCAGTATGTCGTAGATATGTGATGTTGTTGTACAGCATCATGACAGCATGAAACGCCTAATTATGTACACACACTGATCATAAGTATTGCAACATAGGTTTTTTTCTTAATTTCTCGGTAGGCAGTCATCAATTTTTGATTCCCAAATATGGATGTGATACTTTGAGTTGTTATACACCTGTTGGTTCGAAAGGTTTTGGGAAAAAGGATACTTATCAGAATATCAAAATATCACCAATTTGCTATCTCGAAAAATTTGAAGTGCATTGACTACCAGCTTTTTACAAAATGAAGATAACTAAAATTCANTCACCCGTAAAGGCTTCTGCGGATCCGGTAATAGCGGATGCTTTGTGAATAAGGTCCCTGCTTTCGCGAGGGATGAAGTCAGAGACATTTAGAGAAAGTAGCCTATGGTGGAATGGACCAAAGTTTTTGGAAGAACCTGAAAGTGAATGGCCGGAGGACAGTTTTGAGAAAGGAAAAGACACTGAGAGTGAAATGAAGAAAGTCGAAAGAGAGGAACAGAGAGAACGTATGTGACGAAGGAATCAATGGTGACAAGAAGTCCAGAATGGTTAGTAGATCCAGAGAAATATTCAAGTTGGTTGAAACTCATCAGAATTCACGCATGGGTACAGCGGTTTGTAGATAACTGTCGCTTGTCACGGGAGGAACAGAAAAAGAGCGAACTAACGGTTGAAGAACTCACGGAGGCGGAACGATGTATCATCAGTAAGGCGCAACAGAAAAGCTATGCTGCAGAGTACAACGCTTTAGAGACGGGCAGGCCATTGCCAAACTCAAGTAGAATTCTCGGATTGCATCCTGTGCTGGACGACGATGGGTTAATGAGAAGTCAAGGACGCTTAGAACATGCAGAATTTCTGTCATATGAGGCAAGATACCCGGTGATACTGCCTCGGAAAAGTCGGGTCACAGTACTGATCGTAAAGTACTATCACGAGAAAACGAATCATGCGGGAGGTACGAACCAGACGTTGGCGCACTTGTCTTCACGATTTTGGATTCCAGCGGGTAGAGAAGCGATCAGAGATTGGGAGAAAGAATGTCACGAATGTAAGCGAAGAAAAGCCAAAGCAGCAAAACAGATTATGGCACCCCTTCCGAAGAGAAGATTGATGTTGCCGCTGAGAGCGTTTGCCAGGTCCTCAGTCGACTATGGGGGTCCGTACTTGACAAAACAGGGACGAGGGCGCGTTAGGACCAAGAGACACCTCTGTTTATTCACGTGTTTGCTGAGCCGAGCGATCCACTTGGAGATGTCTTACAGTTTAGATACCGATTCGTTCCTGAACGCCCTGAATCGAATGATCAACAGACGAGGTGTCCCTATAGAAATGGTGTCCGACAACGGAACAAACTTCATTAGCGGTGAGAGAGAACTTCGTGATTTGGTCGACAAGTTTGATCAGGACAAGATTATCGCAGCCACAGCCAAGGAAGGAATCAAGTGGACTTTCAATCCACCGTTAGCACGTCATTTTGGCGGCGTGCATGAAATAATGGTGAAAGCGGCCAAGAAAGCTATTGCAGCAATACTGCGGAACGCCGATATTAACGATGAGGAGCTTCATACCGCCATAACAGGAGCAGAAGCATTGCTTAACTCAAGGCCGTTGTGCTATCAGTCAGCCAGTCCACAGGATACTACGCCTCTTACGCCAAATCATCTGATACATGGTCAAATAGGTGGTCAATTCGCCCCTGAAGCCGTTGACAGCACGGTCTGTAGTCCTACCAAGAGGTGGCGCTATGTCCAATCGTTGCTAAAACACTTCTGGCAACGTTGGATGAATGAATGGTTGCCGATGCTCCACAACAGACAGAAGTGGACAAAATCAGAAAAAGATCTGCAAGTCGGAGATGTGGTGTTGGTCATCAGCCCAGATACCAGCCGAGGAAAACTTTATTGAAATTGGTGAAGTGAAAGTATTTCGGAACGGACTATAGTCTACAGTTGAGGAGAAAGTGAATATTACACTTGGTATGAAAAGTTGAAAAGTGTTCTGCATTATAATGTTGTTATTTGGACTATCAGGTTCTGAATATTTTGGACTCTTAAGGCTTGGGGCTACCTATGCCGACTTTATTGACGCTCTTTGAAAACAAGCGTCCTAACATATTCATGACAAAAAGTAACAAACTGATGTTATCAAAATGTTTTAGCTACAACCTTTAGGCTCCCGTTCTGTGAAAGAATTGTTCATTTTAACTAATTACGATGGAGTTAATTAAGTTATAACAGGTTGTCCAAATTTGAGTTCGCAAACAATTTTGCAGACTTGGGATGCGACACATCAGTTTCCCACATAGTCTGCAAGGTACAGGCCTGATGCCTGCAGGGCGTAACGATCCGTTTTTTACGAAAGTACTTTCCGTTTAATTGGTATAAACTAATTAATGCCAAAAAAGGGCTCGATTTACAGTTTTTGAAATATTTCATATTCCCGACCAACTATTCAAAAAAGGCGATCGTGTTGCCCTAGAATGCACATATGGCAATAACATCCAAAAGAAATTTTTCAAATATATGTGTCCAAAAAAGAGAAAACTTGTTTGGGAAATTTGAAAATTTCCATACCGCTGGCAAGTTACTTCTTTGTTATGTAGATTTGCACAATTCGCGCCGTTTGGGTAAACTCTGTTCGGCCACTTGTGACCAAAGCACTTTCGGACAAATAAAACTAACTAAACGAATGTTTATCGTTCAAAGTATGTTTATCGACATAGAAACAGAATATACTTCGTTACACAAACCTTGTGGGATGATAATGGGGATAGGACATGGAATGGAACAGAACTTTCAGAATGTGAAGCTCTTGACCCTTCATTAGCAGAATTGTGGCTGGTTGAGATGGAAGGGAACGAAATATTGAGAATGCCAAAGCAACCATATTTAGGTGGATTGCTCCTGGCTGACATGGAATAGAACAACTGAAACAGGAAAAAATAGGTAGGTGATCCTTAAAGATATCATCATACCATGTTTCCTTGTCCAAATAGCAAAACGAACTTAGCATACAACAGAACAATGCTCTTACTAGGGTATTACATAACAGTGTGATGAGTGGTACCAGAAATATTTAGCCCACCATATCATCCTACAAAGTAAATAGTTTTATTCTAATCAGTAATACTGAAATGATCCCATGGCTACCGCAGAACAATGGAGCTGCTATGCTCTGCTGTTGCTAGGGATTGCATAATTGGATAATGAGTGGTACCATGATGTAGCTTAGCCTCCCCATTATCATCCTACAAGATTTGGTTGAATTCCAATCAGTAATATTGAAATGATCCCAGGGGTACCACAGAACAATGGAGTTGCTATGCTGTTGCTAGGGATTACATAATTGGACAATGAGTGGTACCATGACGTATCGTATCCTCCCCATTATCATCCTACAAGGTTTGGTTGAATTCTAATCAGTAATATTGAAATGATCCCAGGGGTACCACAGAACAATGGAGTTGCTATGCTGTTGCTAGGGATTGCATAATTGGATAATGAGTGGTACCATGACGTAGCGTATCCTCCCCGTTATCATCCTACAAGGTTTGGTTGAATTCTAATCAGTAATATTGAAATGATCCCAGGGGTACCACAGAACAATGGAGTTGCTATGCTGTTGCTAGGGATTACATAATTGAATAATGAGTGGTACCATGGCGTAGCTTAGCCTCCCCACTATCATCCTACAAGGATTGGTTGAATTCTAATCAGTAATATTGAAATGATCCCAGGGGTAACACAGAACAATGGAGTTGCTATGCTGTTGCTAGGGGTTACATAACAGAGTGATGGGTGGTACCAGAAGGTCCCCTAGCCCCACCACTATTATCATACCAAGTTTGGTTGAAATCTGTTGCGTAATAGTGAAATGATCCCAGCCATACCGCAGAACATCTTATTTCCTCGGCCCCTTATCAAACAAAACTGGTCGAGTTCATTTTGTCCTTACAAATGGAATCGTCTTCCCTTTGACCGACACGCCACATGTTATCAACAGAGATGTCTACACAGTTGGCGGAATGTATGTCATTGGGTATCTTCAGAGAGATAATTACCGGGTGACGAAATACTACCGGGACAGGGAATTCACAAGGAACTGCCGTGATGGTGACATGTATGTAATTCTCAACAAATCTTCCAACATGGTGATCCAGATTTGTCTACCATGTCTACCGAGGCCTTTTGCGATGGGATTTAAATACACATGCTCTGGTATCTCTGATGCTAACGGCGGTTTCGTTAAAATGGGATCTGGAAAAACGACATACATATATACAGAGGAAATTGTCTTTCATCCCAGAATCAACGATTGGTCATTTACTCATTACTTATTCCACCCAAAATATTCCGCTTTACATTTTAAACGCTCTCCACGGATGGCTCCAGGCATGAAAGACCATTTACTTGCTGCTGAAGTTTACCATCTTGTGATAGTGTAAGACTACTTGTATATACGGGAGAATCCAACTTACCTCGACGCGAGTCCATGTCATCAAAATTTTCTAAGTTCTAATAATACCGTAATATAGTCGGGTAGCATAATGGTAAATGGAACAGCTTGTATTATACCTAAGCTGTTCCATCTACCATTATGCTACCCTTACTATATTACAAATTATACGAAATAAAAATCGGGTTTCTTAGGTGAAATACATTGCTTCCTACCAGATTCGAACCCACGGGCCCTCGCATGAGGTATCAATCGCCAGCACTAAGGGGCCACACGCCTTACCTCTACATTGTGTAGGTCAAATCCCATCTTCAAAAAAAGATGGTCCAATGGCCTATGTTAAACGAGGCGTCCATTAGTACCCTGCGAGTAGTCCAAATCTCCGAACCCAAACAGTTTTATGTTATGCGAGGTGTCACATATAAACGAGATACAAGTAAAGTATATAAAATAGAAATCGGGTTTCTTAGGTGAAAGACATTGCTTCCTACCAGATTCGAACCCACGGACCCTCGCACGATATCATTAGAACTTACAAAATTTTTATGACCTGGACTCGCGTCGAGGTAAGTTGGATTCTCCCGTACGTAGTCACGGTGTACAATCAACCTTGCCGTACAGCTGCGGGAGAAAATTCCGGTCACATACGCTTGGCAAAGCTGAGATTCCAAATCACTATAAGGTCGCGTGTCACAAATAGGGCACCCTAATATGGGGGATTGTCCCCCTTGAGAAATTTTTTCGGATTTCAATTTTGATTTTCTCCACAATGAGTGGGGCTATTTTAATAAATGAGGTACCATTTTGTAGCTTAGAAATTGACTCAAAGAAGACTTGAACGCCCATTCAATATTGCAAGCTTTCAAATATTATGCTCATTGTGAATTTATGGCAGTTGCAGTCGACCGGATTTGAGTTACGACGTCGTGCGATTATCCAAAAGTTAGTCTATTTTAGTTAACCAATCAGTGACGAGCGTTTTCATACCCTGCATTAGACTGGTCCCCTGTCGTAGTTCTCGCTTCACTACTACGACAGGCATTTTGAACGCCAACTCGGCATGTGATTGGTCAACTGTGATTGGTCAACGGTCGCGCCATGAGTCTCTATTTTAGAGACTCCCGCAACGTTACGAGTCTTTATTGCTCATTTGCATACGTGTGTCAGAAAACAGGCAAACATGGCGGACGCGGCCTGTCGTAGTAGTGGAGGAACGGAGCGATACGACAGGGGACCAGTCTAACCCTGCATGGGCGCTGCCATTTTGAAAAAGTCACATGATTGCCAGAACTTTGCGATGCTAGTCGCTGGTGACCTGAACAAGGTTACGATTCCCTGCACGCAGAGGTTGCCTGTTCCACGACGACCGTGCACATCTTTTCGTTTTTGTGACCTGACCATGCTTGCGATACTCATCTGGTGCTCACCAGTCTATCTGGCCTGACGGCCATCTAGCCTGGTTCGAATCCATCACATTTCCCGTTTCTGAGGGGGTGAGAGCCTCAGCCAATCATCGGGGCGCGAAGGAAAATCGACATGCCAATCAAAATCCATGTTACAAATGCGAGCGTGAAGAGCAAAGAAAGTGTCCAACGGTGATTTGTTTCACGAGTTCTGATTGGCTCGGAGACGGGGTCAAGTAGGGGTCAGGTTCATTAATAATTTATGGATTAACGGAAAAGATGACAGGATTCGGACACTAAGGCTAAAGACGGAGTCGATAGCCTTGTTTGGACAAGATGGCGATACTTGGTGCTGACTGTTCCGTCGTAGCGCAGGCAATCGCAGCGTCACCTCACATACGCATAAGGGCAATTCAACTGCGAGCAGTTGAGTGCACGCACCGGGGAGGTGAGAACTGAGAAAAATAGCATGAAATATGAAATCGGTACCTTTTGTCCTAGGTACATTTTGTCCAGGTACCTTTTGTCCTAGGTACATTATGTCCTCGGTACGTTTTGTCCGGGTGCATTTTGTCCGGGTACGTTTTGTCCTATAGGTACATTTTGTCCTAGGTACATTTTGTCCTAGGTACCATTTGTCCTAGGTACCTTTTGTCCGGGTACCTTTTGTCAGGGTACCTTTTGTCCGGTACATTTTGTCCTAGGTACGTTTTGTCCGGGTACGTTTTGTCCTGTCACCGTCTAATTCTCCCACAGCCGTACAGTTCATTTTAAAATTGCCGATTTTCCATGCGTTCTCCTGCGAATTTCTGGGAGATATTACAGCAGCATGCATTTTATAGTGTATTCGTTCACCTAGGACTGTCATTTTGCCCTTAGCACTGGTATTTATAGTAATTTGGAAAATCTCAGCTTTGCCAAGCGTATGTGACCGGAACTTTCTCCCGTAGCATGGTAGCTGTACGACAAGGTTGATTGTACACCGTGGTAGTCTGTATGGTCCAAAAGAAAGTGGCTATTTATCGAGCCGTGCTCGATAAACAATACACAAAATTTGGGCTTAAACGTCGAGCCGCCCTCATTAATATTCATGTATTTGATCTTAGTCAACCAGGCCAATTTGACATTGACCAATTAGATTAGTCCTGCGTAAATGGAGGCGAAAATGGCGGAATCGGTTTCTGGTGGTGGGGTGGGGGTCAATGTCCGTCGGAAAGTGCAATAATAGTCTTGATCCTTCGCCGATTTTGCAATGGCACTGCACGAACATGAAGATGGTTATTTTCTTTGTCTTTATCAAAAAGAGTCAGCAGAAGTGTCGTCGGCTATTGCCATTGAGGATACGCATATTCATTAGGTTATCGCCGGCTCGACGTGCAAGGTTCAATCTGAAGCCTGCCTGTCAAGCTTGCACGAAAGACTGAATCTGAGCACTGCATGCTCATCGAGTGGCTCGACACACAGGCCCCACAATACAGTATTCTCGTGCCATTAGCGACCAGTATGCGCCATTTTCTGGTAGTAATATATGCACAGCCGGGTTTGGCGTTTGTCAACAGGCCCGCCCAGAGACCAGCAGACCAACGCTCGTCATTTCAGGTAACCATGTGTGTGCACATTCACGCTTTGAAAACCTGTGATCAGTTTCTTGCCATTGACGGTCCGCGGCGTGATCAAGTATACACCAGTCCTTACTCGGTCATGGTTACCTCAAATGACGAGCGTTGGTCGGCTGGTCTCTGGGCGGGCCTATTGACAAACGCCAAACCCGGCTGTGCATATATTACTACCAGAAAATGGCGCATACTTGTCGCTAATGGCACGAAAATACAGTATATGCATCGGCCGGAATTCCTAGTGTTGTCTATATTTGAGTGTTTTCATAAAACGGAGTGGCTATTTATCAAGCCCGGCTCGCTAAACAGTACGCAAAATTGGGCTTAAACGTCGAGCTGTCCGTATTTCCGGAGCCAGGTGATAAATACTCTACCACTGTCTTCAGTGTATTGATTGGCACATCGCAAAGATGTGGGGCCTACACCCCTGAGGTCGAGGGTTCGATTCCCGTGTGGTCATGATATTTTTCATTTTTTTTCTTCTTTTTCTTGTTTTCCTTTTCTCAGAAAATTATGTTGACTTTCCGAAATTTCTACATAGAACAACTGGTTAATTATTTTTTCTTAGTGGTGACACTGATAAAATCGTCTACAGAATCGTTGCATCATCCTGCTGGGCACACCCTGGTGGTGTTCGGACTCACCGGCAGATTCTGACCCACAAACCCCAGCCGATTAATCTTGAGACTGACGAAAACCGAGCGTATGAAGCTAGGCATGCGACCACAGTGTGTAAGATTTGGGTCATCACACAGAAACAAGGGTTGAAAAAGGGATAAATTGGCTTCGGAGACCCCCATGTTGCGAGAAATGAAGCACCACCACCACACTGCCGACTTCCGAACTAAACAAGCTGAAGCCATTGCATATTCATGAGGAGGCGTGTCTTATTGCCAGCTCGACGAACAGTGCTGAATTTGAAGCCTGCTTGTCAAGCTAGCTCGATAAATAACACTGAATCCACGTACTCCTCATCGAGCGGCTTGACAAATAAGACCGAAAGTAGTGCTTATTCATCGAGCGGCTCGATAAATAAACCCGGTCTTCATAAAAATAAGACAGCTAGAGAGAATATGACCATTGATGACATTTCAAAAGGGGAACACACACGTTATTTCCTTTAAACAAGAAATGTTGATTCAGAACTGGCAGAGGAACCAAACCTCTTTATTGAAAACAGAGAATGCTGTAATCATGGTTTACAGGTCGTAATCAGTGGTCCAGGCCGGTCTAACATAGGTGAGTGTTCCCCAACAATAGACGCGGCCTCGACTGATTGGCCCGTAGGCACCAGTTCAGGCTAAGTTTTATCTTAACTCCAGCTATGCTGATCTTTAACTTAAGCTGAAATTCCGCTTATCCCAACTTGAGCCGCTGCCCATTTGAGTTACATGTATTTCTTAACTTACGATTAGTATAGCTATAACTTAAGCCTTGACGCGTAACAGGTTTCACTGTTAAAGGGACTCTAGAGGCAGCTTGCTATTGGGCTACTAACAGTACTGCGACTATACAACAGGTGGCGCTAGTAACCACGAACCTATGAATTGTGGATCATATTTTGACATTGATGAAATTTTACTTCAAAAATGATGCCCAAGTTGGATCCTCATGCCATCAATTCTCTGTTAATCATATCAATATATGCACCAAAAAGCTGCCTCTAGAGGCCCTTTAAGCTGGCAGTTCATTTGAGTTATTTCTCAACTTAAAGCCGCACACTATGCACCGCTACTCACTCTCCAGTTCGGCCGAAATAATAGTGCAACCTCATCTACAGGCGTGCGTAGTGTATAGAACCATAGAACCACATATTATAGCATTATCCTGCATCGAGGTTTTGGGAATCCCCTTGGGGAATCCCCAATGCTGTGTGTAGTCTTGCGCAGCCAGCCACACAGTACTGCTACGGTTCCCCAGATTCGAAACAGCGGCTGGGTGACCGAGACTAGGCTCGTCGATTATAACCCATCTGTCTATAGTGTCTGGCTTTAAACCTAAGCCTTGACTCGTAACGGATCAGCTAGGCCTATTGTAGGCAACACACGTTTCACCATCAGGCTCACAGTTGGGAGACAACGCAAATTTCTTGTCAGAATTTGGAGATAGGCCTATCTCGCGCTCAATCAACTGCAAGATTTGGCGAATATTCTAGTCTCCTTGGCAAAACCAAACCATTTCTGAAATTCCTCATCGGGATAGTGGGTTATTCTGGTCCCGGATTACTCCTTCTGAATACTCCCCTGTGCAATGGATCAAGAGCATCCACAACTAACTTCCGTGTTCACATTGATGGCAGGAGCGGACCGAGGATTTGGGAAAAGGGGGTGCCTTCTGCTAGGACAGTGAAATTTGCGCCAAATTCCAGAATTTCACGATCGATTTTAGAGATATTTTCGTTGAAAGGGGAGGCAAGCACCCGGCGGCCCCCTTGGGATCCGCGCTTGTTGAAGGCACGCCTTCAAATTCGAGGTGTACGAGTTAATCCATAACTTAAACCACCCTCCGATGTGGTTTTTTTGTGGGGTTTAAGCCAGACTTGAACATTACCAGAAATCCATAAACTCGCCAATCTGTAAGGTGGCACTGCATTCCAGGTCACGTGACAGCAGCAGCCAATCAGATAGCAGCAATGGAGTCCGCCACAACAAGTACAAATTCGGTTCGCACTCGCGGGATTAACCTCAATTTCGCCCATATTTCCGACCCTTGGCGTGACAACAACAACATTTTTGAAAGATCAAAATGTGTCCAAAGGCCAGCCAATGTTTCTGATGACTTTTGGTCGGTTGATCGTTTGATATGGAAGCGAAAAAGTGCACGGGTAAGTTGAAGTGCGCATTCGAAAACCGGTATGGTGATACGTGTACATCTGACTGTACATTGACTGTACATTGGTAGCACTTTGTTTACTTTTATCGAAAAATTAATCTGTTGAAATCAGCGTGAATTTTGGTCATCCAGTCTCCTGCATTATACCATTAATTATAGTCATTCGTACATGTATGTGCATATTTTGAAGTATTTTTCGATTTTAATGGGTATTTTAGTGGCATATTATATGCCATCTGACCATGCTCATGTGTGTGTTGATGCACATAGTATACACGTACATTCTTCTGTAGGCCCATGTGTGCAGCTTTTATTTTGGTGAAAATCAATCAGAAAATGAGTCATCCTTTGTTTACTGTGTGTGTTTTGATACATCCAAGGGACATAGGCCTACCATAGCCCGACGGTACAGCCTACAGGCGAAATACTGTAGACCGTGACCGTGAAAATTTCTTCTCGAGCATTTTATTTTCGTGGCGAGGGGTCGGTCAAATCATGTGAAAATCACTGGATCCATTAAGCGTTCTTCAAGCTCAAGGGTCATATCTCGAAATTTATTTCTTCGCAAATTTGTGAAGTACATTTACCGGTACAAAAATATCAAACATTTAGCGGTTTACAGTATTTCGTCTTAAACATGGGATGGCAGGCTCACCTTTCTTGTGTCAATAATTCTTAATTCGTTATCTTTTTTTTATTTCCAGGGTGACTTCGATGAATACCTTGTAGAGTGGAAAGATTACCCACGGTCTGCATGTCATAAGGGGCACAGTCCGCGTGAGCTACTGCGAAACCAATGTATTAGGCCAGCCCTGCATACCACGATATATAAATACACACAGCACACCTGGATGACCTAATTTCTGTCCGCAGTGAAGTACACCTGACTGCAGACAAGATTTTGCAGTAGCTCATGCGGTGTGTGTCCCTAATGTAGCTGGGAACCAGCGGATAATATAACACAGGATCTGCTGGATTCGTACTCTTCGCCACATCTTGCGGAGTCACGTGTCAATGAGGCCAGGTCACAGCTTTGGCTTGCATGTCAATCAATTTTGCGTGGACAAGGGTCGAAGTCGCACCCCACGACGATTACATTTCCGTTGGATGTATACAGACATCTCGTGAAGGACTGTCATCCTTCGCCTGCGAGTATTCAAGGCTACAGTTCTTTTTCGATGGATGACTGTGACAAGTTTTTGCTGCCTGATGGATGGCATTATCTTGTGAAAAAGTGTGGTGTTGGCCGATCGATTATATTCCCGGTACTGATGAAGCCAGTGTTGACTTGGTCTGTCAAAAACTACAAATTAAGTGACGATGGAACAATCATAGAATTTCCCAGGATGCCGGTCGAGAAACTATCAATCAGGGCTGCTGTAAAAGCATTCAAACTTGGAAATTAAATACAGGAATTGAGGCACAGACTACCGTGTAAGCCTACATCATTTATCATTGAGATGAATGAACAGTGACTTTATTCAAGAATTTAGGAGAATATCTTGATCTCTTGGTAGTTGGATGTTACACATGGAGTTGATGGTGCACTTTTATTTACATTTCTGTGGTTTCATGTACGTGTATATGTATGTTCTTGTAGTCCAGGCAGGTTTTGACGACTAACCATGCTCACCCCTTCAGTTGACTGATTGATTTTATTTTGGTACCATAATTCTTGCATAGTTGCTACCACTAGCAGTTGTTTTCTTCCATACATGTAGAACCTCACCCTGCCAGGGATTTTTAGTTTGTTTGCCGGGTGTACTGTGTACATTAATCATGCCAGCCTTCAGTAAACCAATCCTGCAGCTGCAAACAAGTCCTAATTACAAATCCGTAGGTCGGATCAACTCTGATGAGAATTCTGGTATTGTTTATTCATTGAAAATTCCCTATGAAACATGCAAATTCTGGTATGATGAGGCTGGATCTGATGCCAGGAAATATAGTGAACTTGTTGATGCACATCTCTCAACAAATTATAAACTTTGTCTCAACAGAACGGTGAACAGGATCGGTGAACGTTTGCGGAGAGAATGTCCTAGAATTGCAAAAAAGATTGCAAAATGCAAAGGGAATTCCAGAATTGCATTAATGAAAAAACCTGTTGTTTGTAACATAAGAAAATCAGACCTGGTTGTAGCAGCAGAACTGAGGCAGAGAAATTCAGCTTTGTTGAGTGAACTTCAAAACAAAGACGAAATAATCAGACAAATGGTGGTTGAATGTGAGAGCGGGCGGAATGCCAT
Organism: Notospermus geniculatus; assembly: GCA_002633025.1. Taxonomy (NCBI): domain Eukaryota; kingdom Metazoa; phylum Nemertea; class Pilidiophora; order Heteronemertea; family Lineidae; genus Notospermus; species Notospermus geniculatus. The sequence continues at coordinate 89,374 of NMRB01001268.1, forward strand.
GGAGACTGAGTTGCAGGAGAAAACTGAGATGATTGATAAATTACACCGAAACTGGCCTTATGATGAACGACCTGATGACTGCCAGACCTGTTTCTGAAGCTCCTGCAATATTCAACTATTTTCGACCTGCACACTGTATATACTGAAGTAAGTTCACGGCTATTCTGCTACAACAGTCCTCTAGCGTGGGCATCGCCCCAACACATGGTCCTTCGAGCCGGATGTAATTAAGTGAGATCTTAGTGAGGTTGTTGTTGAAATATGAGAACTTTGATCTGTGGACATTCGTTCATCTCAAGATACAGGTCCTATCTCCTCAGACAAGGTGGTAGTGCTTACCGTGGACACCAAGTTAACTTTGCTAGGAACTTTGGAGTTTCACCAGGGCAAGTTATATCTATAGCCGGTAGAGGCGGTCTATCTTTGAATGTGGACGGCATTGGTTACCTGAGGGGTCAAGTGGCTAGGTTTCAGCCAGATTTACTCCTAGTGGAGGTTGGTAGTAACGACCTGTGTCAAGATATCCATCCTCATCAAGTTATCAGGAAGTTTAGGGACTTGCTTGAGGAATTACTTAGCACTTCAAGTGTGAAATACATTGTGGTGTTTCAAGTTGTCAAGAGACGCCGGACGAGGGATTGCCCAGTGCCTGAGTTTGAGGAACGTCGACTGACATTTAATCGTGCCTTACAACGGTTGGCAAGGAGAAATCCCCACTTGTATGTCTTTCGGCACGACAGGAACGTCCTTGTGAACCTGAGTTCCCGGGTGAGTACTGATGATATCCATGTAACCTCACCAGCTGGGATGAGACTCTACCATTTCTCTATCAGACGAGCACTTACGATTGGACAGAGTAGGATCCGTGACCGGGGTTACGGGCCCGATCGATACTAGTTCAGAGCAGCAGTTTACCCAATTTTCGAATTCTGTGGTCAGATCGACCCTGGCCCGGGATTAATTATTCGTCTACCTTGGTGGCTGGATTGATCCCAACCCCAAGCATCGTTGGAGGGTGATTGTTTGAATCTGGAATTAGTTAGGGTGGCCTACCTGGATCTCATAGGGTACACCATAGTGTTCAATTGTCGGTGCTGCTGGAGATTAGTGGTCCCGTCATTCATACTTTAAGCTTACCTGCATTTGGACTTAGGTCGGTTTTCACGTGCGAAGATTCAGTAAGTCGTTATAAAGATGGCTTCCATGGATGACATCGCCCCACGGAGGTCGAGAAGACATCGACAGTTACCGCAGCGGTTGAAGGATTTCGTCCTCGATCAGTATCGCGAGGAAACAGCTTCTACTGGGACATCCGCCAGTTTTGACCGTTTGGTCATGGAGCGAGACCTCATTAGGGAGAACATCGATCAGTATTGTCGTAAAGTTGATAGATTAATTAAGGAGGAAGGAAGTAGGACCGTTCTCCGAAATATTGACTCCCGATTGGAACGCTCTGCCAGAGAACTGAAGGAGGTCACAAGTAGGATTATTGACACCGTGGAAGGTTGCTGTCCTCAGGAGTCGCACATGTCACAAGAAGCAGTCCAGCTCCTGAATCAGAGTCGTAGGCAGGTCGAGAGCTGCCAAGATAGTATCGCGGGTAATTTGGAGGATCGACAGGGAGAACCCCCTTCGGTGGTAGGTGTACCAGTCGTGAACGAGGGCAGAGCCAAGAGTTTTGCGCAGGCAGCTACAGCTCAGTTGCACACGTCGCCGGTGGATAGTGAGTACCCAATGTCTACACCCCTACGATTTAATTTGGACAAACTAAGGAGCAAGGCGGTGAAAACTGAACCACAGGGAGGCGATGTATTCGATGACCCCGCTGAAGGAAGTGACAGCGATTGCTCTTCGGCAGAAACAACCTTCAAGTCTAAAGAAGCGAAGATTAAGGCGGAGATAGCAGCTCTAAGAGTGAAGCAAGAGAAGAAGCGATACGCGGAGGAGCGCAAGTTGCGCCTAGCGGAGCAGCAGTTGAACCTTCAGAAACAAGAGGACGAGGCCACCCGGGCCGCATTAGAGTCAAGGCTGTGGGACGGTGAAGTGCCAGCCAGCCAGTCGGTGAGAACCGATGAACAGGACGTGTCCCGAGTGAAGCGTAGGGTCAGGATAGAAGAGAACCAGGAACCTCCGTCTCAGCAGGTTAGTCTAGGCTTTGTGGAAACACCTGAGCAGAGGAGACTTTCTTCGTTGTTGGAAAAGCCGTGTATTGGTCAGGCCAGATCAACCTCCACTCCGCGTCCTGCAGTCGACCCCAAAACAGAAAATGAGGAGATACGCAGATTTTTTCAGGGGATGGCCAAGCCATCGCTCCCACGGTTCGCGGGCGAAAAGGAGCTGTATCGGGACTGGCGGGAGCAGTTTGAGATGTTCGTTCATCGCTCAGATGTTCCCGTCAGGTTCAAAATGGTAATGTTGAAGAGGAGCCTGGCCGGAGACGCTGCAGAGTTAGTGAAAAGGCTTGGATGTACAGACATCCAATACGAGATGGCTATTGCGAAGCTGGAGCAGCGGTACGGAGGCGAGAGACGGATGTTGCAACAACACATTGAGGCGATTACCTCGACTGCCCCATTGACAAAGGACAACCTGAAGGGGATATCAGGATTTTCAGACAGACTTTTCGATATAGTGGCCAAGTTGAAAGATGCGGGTCATGAGTCAGAGCTCTTTGGAACTTCGGCCTTGTACACGATTGTGCTCCGGAAGATGCCAGATGATCTCCTTGTCCAATATCAGAATGATCGGGCCTTGCTTGGAGAGGACGGATTGCTTACATTCACCAAGTGGCTGAACAGGCAGGTCGCGATTAGGATCGAGATGGCCGAGCTGAAAGAACAATCGAAGAGACGGGTGCCTGAAGGGAGCTCTAAGCCGTCTGATAAAAGGAGGAAACCTCAAGCTAGTCAAACCCAAGCAACTGTAGCAGGGTCGTCAGAGCCTCAAGAAGGTGGAGGGGGACAGTTACCCCAGAAGGAGTCGGCCCCCGACCCGGCCCCAAAAGTGGCTCAAAAATTCACTTGTCCGCTGTGCCAGGATAGTCATGGTGGCATCACGAAGTGCCAAAAATGGCAGAAGTCTACAGTACGGGAACGCTGGAACTTGGCCAAGCAGAACAGCATTTGCTTTCGCTGCCTCTGGGTCGGACATCAGGGGAAAGGTTGTAAAGCAACAAAGAAGTGCGGGATCGATGGGTGTGAGAAGACGCACCACCCGACACTACATCCGACCAAGCAGAGCACCGAGAAGACATCGACACCCGCGTCAGAGCCGACACCGTCAAAGCCAGTTACTGCTCACAATGCCTTCGGAATAGACGCGGATGGCAAGGTAGTTCCCACGAAGGTGGGTCTTCGTGTTTTACCCATCTATTTGATCGCGAAAGGAGGCCATAAGCGAAAGGTCAACGCATTTTTAGATGATGGGTCAGACTCATCATACGTTAGATTGGAGGTGGCGAGATCTCTTGGAGCCGTAATCGAGGACTCAGAACTCACCGTATCGACGTTGGTTGACGCAGGAACCACGGTACCCAGCGGATTTGTTAGCTTGTCCATTGAAAGTCTAGATGGTACGACCAAGGCCGCCATTGGAGTCCGGGTGTTGGAAAAAATGTGTGTTGGGCTGTCGGCCCCCAACTGGAGGAGATTGAAAAATAATTGGGAGCATTTACGGGGCATCGAGTTTCCGAGAGTTGCTGGCCACAAAACCGTCGATGTACTTATTGGATCGGACCATCCCGAACTGACACTTTCCCTGGAAGAGAGGTCTGGGGAACTGGGAGAGCCGGTAGCCCGGCGGACACCCCTGGGGTGGACTTGTGTTGGCTCAATCAGCAGAAAGAAGGATTCGAACTCTTCTCATTTTGCACAGTCGTACACATCACAGCAACCCGATGAGCTGACTGTTGATGATGAACTCCGCCGATTGTGGAGCATAGATGTCGTCAGTCCCGAGAAACCTGAGATACTCACTCCGGATGAAAGAATGGCAGTGGATAAAGCTTCAAGTTCGATTCAATTCCAGGGCAACAGGTATCGAATCGGGATTCCCTGGAAGGATAAGTGCCCTGCCCTGCCTGATAATAAGGAAGCGACAGAACGACGTCTTAGAAGTTTGGAGAGTCATTTGAAACGCAAACCTCATGTCGCGGATAGATACCGCGAGGTTTTTGAGAGTAACATTGAGAAGGGATACATTCGAGAAGTTTCCCCAGAAAAGCTGAGAGAACCCGGATGGTATTTGCCGCACTTTGGTGTGATAAAGGAGGACCGATCGACTACCAAGGTGCGTGTCGTGTATGATGCAGCCATGAAGTTCGCTGGAGAGAGCCTCAACGACCAAATGCTTTCGGGCCCGAAGCTGCAAGCCGATATTGTGGATATTTTAGTCTCCTTCCGGGGGGGAGCCGTCGCCCTGGTGGGCGATATCCGAGAAATGTTTAGTCAGATAGAGCTTCTACCTGAAGACCGTCGTTATCATCGAATGCTGTGGCGAGGGTTAGATGCAGCCGCCCCGATCAAGACTTACGAGTCAGTGAGATTGCCGTTCGGGGATCGGGCGGCGCCATTTCTAGCACAATACGTCATTAGGGCCCATGCAGAGAAGAACCAGGCAAGATACCCACTAGCTGCCGACGTTTGTCAAAACCGAATCTACATGGATGATACTATCACGGCTCTAGACACCCCTCTTGAAGCAAAGGAACTTGTTAAACAACTGGTACCACTCCTCAAGGAGGCCGGATTCGACATTAGAAAGTTCTGCAGCAATAGCCCAGAAGTTCTTGCCGAGATACCGGATGAAATCCGCGCAGACGGCGTTGTTATAGATATAGAAGACGCTGAGCTGCCGTGCATAAAGACGCTGGGCATTAAGTGGGACGCCGGCAAGGACACGTTAGGGTTCTCCCACAAGGAGATAAACTTGGAGGTCGTGAACAAAAGAATGCTCCTGTGCACAGCCGCTCGGCTGTTTGACCCTCTTCAGTTGTTGGCGCCCTTTACCATAAGGGCCAAGATGATGCTGCAGGAGGCATGGATTCTGGGATTAAGCTGGGATGAGCCGTTTCCACCGAAGCTGGAGGATCGAGTGCGGACTTGGGTCAAGGAATTGCCGTTGGTTGCGAGATTCGAGATATCGAGGTGTTGCAAGGAAGGCTCGCCCAAATGCACGGAACTCCATACGTTCACTGATGCCTCTAGTTTGGCATATGGAGCTGTAGTCTTCGTTCGAAATGTCTATGCTGATGGCTCGGCAACAGTGAACATAGTACTGGCAAAAGCTCGCGTTGCGCCACTGAGAGCGATAAGTATTCCTCGGCTGGAACTCATGGGGGCCGTTCTTGGACTCAGGTTAGCACTCAGGGTGAAGGAGCTACTTGACTGCACTGTCTTGCATTTTTGGACAGATAGCATGGACGTTATCCATTGGATCCATGGCCAGTCGCGTCGCTATAAACCCTTTGTGTCCCACCGAGTAGCGGAAATACAAGAGAAGACCAACCCACGGCAGTGGCGGCATGTACCGGGAGTACAGAACCCCGCGGATTTGGCCACCCGGGGGGCCAAGGTCGAGGATCTCGTATCGGAGGACAACCCTTGGACTCATGGACCTGCCTTTCTGTATCAGGACGAGAGTTCTTGGCCAGCCTACAAAGGTACCTCTGTCGGAGACTTGTCTGAACTGGCTGAACAGGAGGTCACGAAGGCTCAATCACATAGTGCTGTGACCGAACAAGATGCCAAAGCCCAGAACAGTCTGCCTGTTTGCCCTATCGATTGTCAACAGTATTCGACCTTCACCAGGCTAGTGAGAGTAACGGCTTGGGTGTTGAGGTTTGTTAGAATCATGAAAACCCGGAAAAAGAATCCAGGGCCAGTTTTGGTAGCTTCAGAGATCGAAGAGGCGGAGAGGTTTTGGGTGCGTCAAGTACAACAGGAAAAATTGGGTGATGTCATCGATGGTTTAAGGAAGAATCGTACTAAAATAGGGAACTTGAAACCCCTCCTGCCGTTCGTTGACAGGGAAGGATATCTCAGAGTGGGAGGTCGACTTCAGAGCTCGGACTTACCTTTTGACACCAGGCATCCCTACATCATCCCAACACCTAGTCATATAGCTACCTTGATCATCCAGAGAGCTCATTCGGCAGGTAAACACGTCCGTGGTGTGAATGCCACTCTGGCCGATGTTCGTCAAAGATATTGGATTGTCCACGGCCGGGAGGAGATCAAGAGATATGACAGACAGTGCTTGATCTGTATTATTCGACGGAAGGTTCCGATGAAGCAAGTCATGGCGCCCTTACCTGCACATCGGGTCACGGTGCCCATTCGCGCCTTTGCGCGAGTGGGAGTCGACTATGCCGGACCATTTCTCGTTAAGTTTACCAGGAGGTCTGATGTGAAACGTTGGCTCTGCCTCTTCACCTGTACTACTTCGAGGGCCATCCACTTAGAGGTCGCATACTCTTTGGATACCGACGCCTTCCTGAATGCATTTTCCCGTATGGTTGCCAGGCGGGCAAAGCCTGAATTGGTTGTGTCCGATAATGGATCAAATTTTGTCGCGGCGGAACGAGAGTTGAGGGAACTAGTCCAAGGCCTGGATCAGGAGAAGATCATAGGTGACGCTGCCTGACGCTGCCTTGTGAAATCTGCGAAACGTGCACTAAAGGCCATACTGGGCGAAGCTCGGATTACGGATGAAGAGTTGATCACCGCTGTTGCTGAGGTAGAAGGAATTCTGAATTCAAGGCCCATTACCTATTGTAGCAATGATCCAAAGGATGATACTGTTCTGACCCCAAATCATTTTTTGATTGGACAAGCCGGGGGTCAGCTTGCTCCTCGAGTGGCAGAAGATATAGCATGTAGCCCATGCCAGCGATGGAAGTATGTCCAGCAGCTACTTACTCAGGTGTGGCGCCGGTGGAATAGAGAATTCCTCTCCCTTTTGCAAACCCGAGGCAAGTGGTTAGATGTCAAGAAGGACTTCGAGGTGGGGGATGTTGTCCTGATCGCCGACCCTGCCAATCCCAAAGGGAAATGGCCGTTGGGTCAGATTGTTGAGGTATTTCCCTGTAAGGATGACCACGTTCGAAGTGTGCGTGTACGCTCTGGGGGGAAGACATTCATTCGTGCTAAAAAAGTAAGCTTTGCCCCCTTGACGTGCGGGATCGGAAGTCGGTGGCCAACCTACCGGTGTTGGACCACGGGGGGGAGGATGTTGAGACGGGTGTCCCCTGATTGTCTTGTCTTCGGCGTTTCACGGGCGCCTCGGAGTCAGTGCGGTATGTCTATCAGTCGTCGCTTAGAGAGAAAAATGCTTACGCTGCAACATGTACGAAAGTGGGCTTTTTCGATGACATTTTCGACTTTCAAAGTGCCGATTTCGCAGATAAAACATTGTTTCAATTGGATGGACGTACGGAGTATCGAGGAGTACGATTTATAGTTCTTAATCATTGGCTTTGTTCGGACCGGACTTGGTTCTTTATCGCTTTGGGTGACTTTCTTGTGACGATGACCGATCAACTTTAGGCTATTCATTTGCGGGAAATCAACCCACTTGATTCGTACGGTCGTACTAAAGACCGACAGCATTACCAGAAATCCATAAACTCGCCAATCTGTAAGGTGGCACTGCATTCCAGGTCACGTGACAGCAGCAGCCAATCAGATAGCAGCAATGGAGTCCGCCACAACAAGTACAAATTCGGTTCGCACTCGCGGGATTAACCTCAATTTCGCCCATATTTCCGACCCTTGGCGTGACAACAACAACATTTTTGAAAGATCAAAATGTGTCCAAAGGCCAGCCAATGTTTCTGATGACTTTTGGTCGGTTGATCGTTTGATATGGAAGCGAAAAAGTGCTCGGGTAAGTTGAAGTGGGCATTCGAAAGCCGGTATGGTGATACGTGTACATCTGACTGTACATTGACTGTACATCGGTAGCACTTTGTTTACTTTTATCGAAAAATTAATCTGTTGAAATCAGCGTGAATTTTGGTCATCCAGTCTCCTGCGTTATACCATTTGTATCTAATTATAGTCATTCGTACATGTATGTGAATATTTTGAGGTATTTTTCGATTTTAATGGGTATTTTAGTGGCATATTATATGCCATCTGACCATGCTCATGTGTGTGTTGATGCACATAGTATACACGTACATTCTTCTGTAGGCCCATGTGTGCAGCTTTTTTAATATTTTGGTGAAAATCAATCAGAAAATGAGTCATCCTTTGTTTACTGTGTGTGTTTTGATACATCCAAGGGACATAGGCCTACCGTAGCCCGACGGTACAGCCTCGCAGGCGAAATACTGTAGACCGTGACCGTGGAAATTTCTTCTCGAGCATTTTATTATTTTCTTCGTGGCGAGGGGTCGGTCAAATCATGTGAAAATCACTGGATCCATTAAGCGTTCTTCAAGCTCAAGGGTCATATCTCGAAATTTATTTCTTCGCAAATTTGTGAAGTACCGGTACGAAAATCTCAAACAATTAGCGGTTTACAGTACATGTAGGCCTATTTCGTCTTAAACATGGGATGGCAGGCTCTCCTTTCTTGGGTCAATAATTCTTAATTCGTTATCTTTTTTTATTTCCAGGGTGACTTAGACGAATACCTTGTAGAGTGGAAAGATTACCCACGGTCTGCATGTAGCTGGGAACCAGCGGATAATATAACACAGGATCTGCTGGATTCGTACCCTTCGCCACATCTTGCGGAGTCACGTGTCAATGAGGCCAGGTCACAGCTTTGGCTTGCATGTCAATCAATTTTGCGTGGACAAGGGTCGAAGTCGCACCCCACGACGATTTCATTTCCGTTGGATGTATACAGACATCTCGTGAAGGACTGTCATCCTTCGCCTGCGAGTATTCAAGGCTACAGTTCTTTTTCGATGGATGACTGTGACAAGTTTTTGCTGCCTGATGGATGGCATTATCTTGTGAAAAAGTGTAGTGTTGGCCGATCGATTATATTCCCGGTACTGATGAAGCCAGTTTTGACTTGGTCTGTCAAAAACTACAAATTAAGTGACGATGGAACAATCATAGAATTTCCCAGGATGCCGGTCGAGAAACTATCAATCAGGGCTGCTGTAAAAGCATTCAAACTTGGAAATTAAATACAGGAATTGAGGCACAGACTACCGTGTAAGCCTACAACATTTATCATTGAGATGAATGAACAGTGACTTTATTCAAGAATTTAGGAGAATATCTTGATCTCTTGGTAGTTGGATGTTACACATGGAGTTGATGGTGCACTTTTATTTATATTTCTGTGGTTTCATGTACGTGTATATATGTATGTTCTTGTATTGTAGTCCAGGCAGGTTTTGACGACTAACCATGCTCACCCCTTCAGTTGACTGATTGATTTTATTTTGGTACCATAATTCTTGCATAGTTGCTACATGTACCACTAGCAGTTTTTTCTTCCGTACATGTTATGTAGAACCTCACCCTGCCAGGGATTTTTGGCTTGTTTGCCGGGTGTACTGTGTGCATTAATCATGCCAGCCTTCAGTAAACCAATCCTGCAGCTGCAAACAAGTCCTAATTACAAATCGGTAGGTCGGATCAACTCTGATGAGAATTCTGGTATTGTTTATTCATTGAAAATTCCCTATGAAACATGCAAATTCTGGTATGATGAGGCTGGATCTGATGCCAGGAAATATAGTGAACTTGTTGATGCACATCTTTCAACAAATTATAAACTTTGTCTCAACAGAACGGTGAACAGGATTGGTGAACGTTTGCGGAGAGAATGCCCTAGAATTGCAAAAAAGATTGCAAAATGCAAAGGGAATTCCAGAATTGCATTAATGAAAAAACTTGTTGTTTGTAACATAAGAAAATCAGACCTGGTTGTAGCAGCAGAACTGAGGCAGAGAAATTCAGCTTTGTTGAGTGAACTTCAAAACAAAGATGAAATAATCAGACAAATGGTGGTTGAATGTGAGAGCGGGCGGAATGCCATGGAGACTGAGTTGCAGGAGAAAACTGAGATGATTGATAAATTAGAGTCAGAAATTAGTGATTTGTTGGTTGAAGTTGCACAGCTGCGACTTGATAAGGACATTGAAATCAGTGACCTAAAGCACGGTTTAGAAAATGAGTTGGCCAAAAATGACAATTTACTTGAGACAAATGAATACCTCAAAAATTACATTGACAATCTGTGTGGTGTCTCTGTTGGAACTGACAAAAGCAAAAAAAGAAAGGACTTTGCAGATGTGTCAAGGGCATACCAACTTAAAGTTTTGAAGGAAGTCAAATCCCGCGCCGAATGTGCTGTGTGGTTTTTAGGTTCAATGGGTTTGAGGTTAGACACCATCACAGTTTCTGACAAACATGGTAACCGCCATCCAGTGGCATTCACAGATATTAATGACTCTGACAAAAATGTATTGAAACAAGTTTTGCAGGTTTTAGACAGGTACTTTGTGTCAGACGCATGCTACCATGAGCTCTCTGTTATTTGTGATGGGTTACCAAGGAGTTACTTAATCAAACAGTTGCGAAAGGACATGAATGCCCTATCTCACATCAAGCACACACCTGGTTCACTGGAAGGTGCGGAAATTGATATTGAATCAGAAGTTGAATTTGCTCTAAAAGAATTTCTCACTCGGCACCAGACACCAGGAGTTGATCCGGGATTGGATCCTAGTTTCAAAATCAAGTTCTGTGGTGATGGCACGAGTGTGTCACGCAATTCGGGAATGTGTGTAATGAGTTTTAATGTTTTCTCCCCCCAGTTTCCAGAAATAGCACCCAGTTCCCATCATGCCATTGCTATAGTCAGAGCCTCAGAAAGCTATGATGTGTATAAAAACTCATTTGCCAATGTATGGAAAGCAATTGAAAGATTACATCAGTCTGGATCAGTTGAAATTAATGGCCGAAATCATGCTGTTGAAGTTGTTCTGTCTGCTGATTACAAATTTTTGCNCCTAAAACTACCATTTTGTCCGACAAAAACTGGGTTTTTGACATAATCTAGGATTTTGTCGACAAAAACTCAGTTTATGAACAAAATCATGGTTTTTGCTTCAAAAACAGAGTTTTTGTATAAAATAACTAGCATTTTGACATAAACTGAGTTTTTGTCGACAAAATGGTAGTTTTAGGGACAAAATCTTAGATTCTGTGACAAAAACTGAGCTTTTGTTAACAAAAAAACCCAGTTTATGAGACAAAAACTCAGTTTATGAGACAAAATCCTAGTTTTTGTCATTAATGTACAAACGGCTTGCCATACTTGGTATGTCTAGTGCGACTTCCAATTATTCCTGTATTTATTGTCATGTTCACAAAGAAGACCGTGGTGACATGTCGAAAGATGAGTCATATTATGACAGCCTTACAATGAAGAGGACCATTGAGGATATTAAGGCATGTGCTAAAAATGGCACAATGAGTTGTAAATATGAACCACTTGTGAACCTACCATTAGACAACATTATTGTTGATGAGTTACATTTGATGTTAAGGGTGACAGACAGGCTCCTAGATAACTTGATACAGGAAGCAACTGATTTTGATCAGGAAGAGAAGTTAGGCCATAGGCCCAAATCGCCCACCTCCCATTTAAACAGATTGGTCAATGCTATACGGTCATGTGGTGTATCATTTAAGGTATGGGATATACGGGACAAAAATGGCAAGGCAACTGGAGGTATTGAGTTTTCTAGTTTAGTGGGAGAGGAAAAGAAAAAGCTCCTCAAACTTTTGCCAGACCAGTTGCAGGGTAAAAATATCTTGTATTTGGAATCAGAAGAGCAAGTTGTCCATGTCTGGAGAAAATTTGCTGACTTGTACAATGCCTTGTCCCACAAATACACCTCTGAGCTTGCAGTTACTGAGGCTCAATTGTTCAGAAAGGCACATGATTGGGTAAAATTGTTTCTTTCTCTTGAATGAGTTCGAAAGGGATATGAAAGGGGTAGGGTGACACCTTACATCCACATTATGGTATACCACCTCCCTAGGATTGTAAAATTACATCACGGAATTCACCATTTTAGTGGTCAAGGAATGGAAAAGTTGAACAGTATTGTGAAGTCAAACTATCACCAGCACTCAAACAAGATAGAGGCTTGTGCCAGTGTTATACAGTCAACGTTCCGCCAGAGTCATCTGAGTGAACACCAGAGGACTGCAAGACCTTATGTCAAAACTGGGGTGAAGAGATCAGAAGTAAGCGAAAGAGATTGTCAGTGCCTACAGATTCTGGAATAGGGGACTCTGACATGTCTGATGCATCCCAGACTAATCTTGATGATTTAACTGTGGATGAGATCAAAAAGAAACTGAATAGCCTTGGCGTGTCGACAGAACTACGGAGAAAAGATAAACTTATTGAACTATTAAAGCAGAATTTGCAGTCATAAGACTAGACAAGTATTATGACATTCTCATAATTCGATGTACGTGTACATGTATTGCCTCATATCCTGCCAACATGTCCTGCCTTAATGCAATAATGAAATAATTTTTATTCCCTAGTCATGGGAGTGTGATATTGGGTCAGATCTGCTGATGAATCAGTGTCTTCTTGCCACTAGTCAGTCCGAAATTGAAACTGAAATGTGCATTAAAGCATATCTATGAGCTATTCAGAGCTGTTCGATATCCCTCTAGTCTATATGTATTTTATCTTACACTGCTTGTACCTCAGAGATTGAATATCTCATCAATGCCATTTGAGATTCCATGATGTATAACTTTTTAACATGACTGCTGTTTTTACCTGTAATGAATGAGTATTTTTTTGATGAAATTTTATTGCCACTACATATAGTTACATGTTCTACGGAATTGAGAGTGAAATGTAGATTGCACCATGTCGTTGACAATTTGTCGGATGTTAAAGGAATTTTCTCTATACTGCCAGCTGAAATTCCATGGTACATTTGATGACTGCTTTTCCTGTATGCATTCATATTTTTTGATGAAATTTTATTGTATCAGCCAGTAGTTACATGTACTTCAGAATTGAGAGTGAAATGTAGATTGTGGATGTCAGATGTTTTTGGGAATCTCCTCTTTAGTGCCAGATGAAATTTCATGGTACAGTGTAATACATTTGATAACTGTTTTCACCTGTATGTGTTCAAAATATATTTTGATGAAATTTTATTGTATCATACATTTCATGTTGACATTTGGAATAAATTTTAATTTGTATCAACGAAACATAGTGTGGACATCATTTTATGGCTGAGGAAAAAAATTCCTGGCTCTATCTTACCCGGTAAACTAAATTCTTGCACGGAGGAAGCTTACACCATCAGCCATCCCAGAAAGAGGAACTTGGGAGATACCTGTCCTGTCAGCATNAAATGATATAAAAGTATTTAGCATAGAAAGTATCAACTACAAAATGGATTCAGCAAAGACAAGAGGTGAAAATGGGCCTTGAATATAATGTATTTTCCTCTGATTTTGACATCATCATCTTATCCCGATTTTTCAGAATATGCCATTTTCAAGACCCCCATGTACACCGGTGAAGTTGCTCCAAATTCCATGAAACTTGGCAGAGTGGTTTTATATGGTGGTGCCATCTGTACGAAATAACGGCAACTACAATACGCACAACACACATCGAACTGTGCTGCGCCAAAGTCGCCTCATTTTCTAATTTCACTGGTTTTTCCCTTGTACCAGCTGCTAAACCATTACAAACTTCGGTCTCATGATGTACACTAAAAAATTTCCATAAAAACTCATGAAATTTGGCCAGGAAACGTGAAATGTATGGCACTACCCGTCCCACTGACGGCAAAAATGCTTTGATTCCCGACATTTCCGTCAGATGGCGAAAATGTTTCGGCCTATACATTTTCCATAGGCTCGACATCGGGGCTGGCAGGTGGGCTTTGCGCATGCGCGGAGGTAAGTTTATGGATTTCTGGTAATGAGCTTAGCTGTAGTTGGTGCATACCGACTTCAAGTTAAGTTCGAACTTAAGTTAGACTTAAGCTCAATTTCGGCTTAAGCCACAGTGGTGCATACGGGCCGTAATGTTGGGTTAGTTGCCGCTTAATCCGTCAGGAGGGAAACAATAAGAAAAACACAGAAATACGGGGAACACTGATCGACGTTACACCGGAATGGACATTCGGCTTGGCGAGACTGCTGCATGAAGTGACGCGGAGTTTCTGTATTTTACCCATGTTCTGTGGTTGTTAAAACGTAGTTTTCTTCATGTTAATAGATAAACAAAGTATACAGATACAAATTACGTCATCGAATGTCGTTCATTCCTCCAATCAGATCAACGGAAAGAGACCTTTCTGTTTCATTTCACCAGACCGAGCCATTTGTATCGGCACATTACGTAGAACACCCAGTACCGTGGTCGAGAGTTCTGGTGTACACTCCGCGCCATGATAACTTTTATCGGTTATTATATAATTTTACCTTCTATCGTCGCCTACGAACAGATGGCTTGATCTTTTTAGCGTACGTTTTCGACTACAGCTTGAGTGTTTTTGTCAAGATGATCGGCAGAAAAGCAGACATCAGTGACATATGTATATACCAGTTATCACGTGGGAAATTGATTGTGAAACTACCTGTTCCACCTGAAGAAAAATGCAAGGTGTTTCATCTTACTGGTGGTGTCCAGCGCTATGTTCACACGGTGGATACATTAAGATATGTTTTCTATTGTTTGGTGTCCGCGCGAACGGCAGTGTCCTTGACCTTTTACGACCTAAACCGGAAATATGAGAATGGTAAAATGGCGTATGCGTTCTTGCGCAATATGACTCTTCAATTTCAACTGCCGATCAAAATCATGTCGGAAAACCCGGCTCGTCCTTGGTTGTCTTTGTTCCACGTGGCGAATTATCCCGTTGTCATCTTCATAAACATGATAAACAAAACCAAGCATCGCTTACACGTTCTTCTAGTTGTCCGCAACTCAGACGCTCGCCCTAAAATATGGCGATACGAGGTTCTCATTCGAAAGATTTTTTCTCTCTCTATCATCAATAACGAAGCGTTAGGGGTGTTTGGTGCAGGATTTTGGGACACTAGGAGACAAACAAAATATAATGCGAATTGCTGGGGGTATTCCGGTTTTGAAATGCATAAGATTTGTTCATCGAGTTTGAATGAAAATTATGACGTCATCAGTCAGCTACGGCTTGAAATGCATGGAGCGAGTGTCAGTAAGAGGGAACTCGTGACCTTGAAAGCCACCATGCTTGACCAAAACAGGAACGTCCTCATCATGATACATCGGAAACACAAGAGATATGCTGTTAATATATTTTCGGACACAAATTAGACGAAGGGAAACGGAGTCGTGGACGGATTTGAGCGTTCACAACACGACGTTGATGGTAACAGTAGGAAAGACAACTGGCGAATGAAAACATGGTCACGCCTGATCAGGCGTAGACATGACAGGTGCAGACTGAGTCAAGTCATGACTTGATTCAGTCTGCACCTGTCATGTCTACTATGCAGGTAATGTCATCTGATTGGTCGAGGCACTGAAGTTCAATTATCAGTGAATGAATTATTTTCGACATGTTTCAGTGGCTGTGAGTCCACCGGCATGCTTGATACTCTATGAGATTTAACATGATTTTTGTTGGCTCCCAAACTTGCATTATCAGTCGAATGGAGTATAAACCAGGCATTATATATGCGACTACGGAGCGAATTCAAAGTATTCTCTCGTCCTTTCTGTGTCAACAGGGACAAAGCACACGCATTGCAGTTTTCCGTTGCCAAGGCAGCATAACAACCCTTTTACTAAACATTTATAAGCACGTCTGATACCATCTTGAATACCAAGGGTTGTGCCATCGCTCCGCCCTCCGACTACGCTCACACAAAACCTTGACGAACTTCGCCGTGATAACCTGTTTCCAACCGGTGTTCTTGTTTGTGGAATCACTCCCGCTGCTGGTTTTATAGTAACCGTTTTTCATCATAAATCTTTGTCACATGTGATAAATGTGGGCACTTATGAATACCAAGTTAATCTTCCTGTATAGCAACGTTTGCCGTTTGTATGAAATTTCGTTATTTTTGTTATTTCATGCGCGTCGCAGTAAATCGCAATTAATAGAATTGCCGGAAAATATTGAACCAATCAGAATCGTCGATACTGAATCCTGTTTGGTACTACTTACATACTCCTGTTAGCTTTGTCAGCTGTCGCGGCATCATGTGCATGATGTACACCATATGTATACATAGCGTAAGTGCATGCACGACGAACGACATGAACGATTGTCCAAAATGCTAACCGAGCGATGCATGGTTTGTTTAATCGAGGTAAAACCCCAATTCAGACGAAATATATCAAAGACAGAAGACATTTTCACTGTTTTTTTTTGGCTAGTGCATGCAGGGCGTTTGCAGCCAGCGGCAGCGGGTGTGGAGGCTAGGCCTACGACGAGGCCTGCTCCTGGATATGGCCGGCCTGGTGAAGATGGAGGAAGTAGTCGTCATTTGTGTGCCGACAGCACTTTAACCTGATTGCTGGAAGAACGCCATGGCCTGATGACAACGTTGATTGGGGCCCACACACCCATGTTGTTCATGATGATGGGCATGATGATGATGGTAAAAGACCTAGGCCTACTACACCTAGGCATGCTCCAAGTAGTGCAGCAGTGGTCAGTCCTATGGATAGTGCCTGTGTTGGTGAAGTTCTCGGTGCACGGCCCAAAACTGGTATTTTTCCACCAAGAACTCGTCAATCAACAAGATCAAAACGCAAAGCAAAAGAATCCCCAGCGGAGGTAATAACACCCAGCAGAGTGTCCCTCCCCAGGAAGAAACTAGATTTCAGGCCATCTCCTGCTTCCTGTCGTTTACGTCCTATGCTCACTGAGGAAATTGCTGAGGAGATAAACCATGACGACAATGAAATACAGCCACCAAATGTGAAGGCAAGCCAAGAGTAATAAATTCTAACTTTGACCATTATGAATATTTGATTTTATTCAAAATTTTTATATCACTGTGTTCTACTCATCGAGGCCTTTCATAATATGTCCCAGAAATGTGATTTGGGGCACTTTTATCAAAATATTTTTGCCCACCTTGAGTCTAGGTCTGTCTAGGCATGACTCTGACTGGGCTAGGCCTGCGGTAGCCGAAGGCCCCTCTCGAGGCCTAGGCCTAGGTCTCTAACTAGGCAGCTATAGGCTTAGGCTTAGGCTAGGCCTAACGTTCGCGTTAGACTCTTTCGAGGAAAATGATGCCCGGTTCATCATATTTATAGGGCCTAATTTCTCTCAAATCACACTTCGGTTTCTGGATCTAATCTAAATGCGCATTTCACTGTTATGAAAACAGCAGTGCGTGTACCAAACAATTCAATGGGGCTATCCAGGGAAAACTAGACCTCCAGATGGCTCTGCTGTACTATAAGTCCTAGTGTCACTGTTTGCAACATGGCAGAGTATGGAAAGTGGACTGTTCAGAAACTTAAAAATGAGTTATCAAACAGAGGAGCGTCACTTACAGGCAGAAACAGGCAGAAAAAGTGATCTAATCATTTTCAACCTCAGATGCCTCCATCATTGACGTAATCATCATATCAGACTTGATATTTTGTCCATCACTCTCTTAGTGATGGCACAAATCGGCTCCTATAACCAGTTAACACCTAGAGCAATAGAAACAAGTTCTACCCT
>NMRB01001268.1:109944-126455 GCA_002633025.1 Notospermus geniculatus
TGGCGTCGTCGTCGTCGTCGTCCGTTAGCAGGGCACGTTTCGTAACCGCTGGGGCTATTGACCTATGACCTGAAACTTAGTACATATATACCCCTAGGTCATATAACCTATGACACCAAGTTTTGGTCCGATTTGATTGCTGGCTCGGCCACCAGGTGGCCAAAACCAAAAACGCAAAAAGTGCAATAACTCCTGAGCTAATGACTGGATCGTCTCCAAATTTTCATTATCGGTGCATCTAATAAGTGTACATGACACATGTAATGGGTTTTTGATTTTACCTACTTTTCAACGTCACAGATGTCAAAGATTAAAATTTTGCAATTTGGTGGCACGTTTCTTGGCTATTTGCCCTAGTATCTTCCTACTTGATGTGATCATGAATCTAGGTACACTCTATATGTAAAGCAAATTTTCGTCCAGTTGGACCCCTAATATATGTTTACCAAGCGGCCATTTTGGAAAATGGACTGGCACATATGTCTTAAATTACTCAAGCAAGAATGTTTTGACCATGAAATTTTGACCACAATCATATCACCCAGGGACTCAAACTCAACACTTGCCCTGGAACATTTCATTTCACATTATGTGATTTATTTTTCTGGTACATTTCACCCAGGTGAGCACATTGTCCATGAACCATTTCATTATCAAGCCACTTATTGTATTACTTTCCAGAAAATCGTGATATACCTCATTATCAGCTTGCCAGGAGGAAGCTGGGGTGTATATGTTCAGAAGGATTTCGTAAGCGTGGACAACCAGAAATCATGCAACACGTCTCATGAGTCCTGTCCGTTCAAGGAAAAATTTGGAAAATGTAACATGACATGTGACGTCTGTCAAATAATGGACCTGATTGTAAACCCATCCCCGCCAAAGAAAGGTGGGTGTTCGGTCGAAATATACAATCTCTACCCTGATGGTTGCAATGGCAAAGCTATGACATATCTCAAAATTGAGATAAGAGAGCTGAAGCTTGAGAAAGAGGACTGCATTACTGTGAGCGATCATTTCCATCCTTTTGTCATCAACGGATGCTGGGGGAGGTTTCGTGTTACACCAAGTCCTTTAAGTACTATGGTGATAAAAACATTGTGTGGACACATCGGTCCAACGACATATCGAACGTTAACAAACGAACCTACTATAAAATTTCTCCAGCGGAGCTCTCCAGGCAATACAACACACCTAAAAAGAGCAATCAAAATTATGGAAGTACCTTATAGAAAGCCAGATGAAGAAGCAAACCCTGAATGCACCTGCCCTTCGGGGTTTGTCAAGCATAAGTGCATGTGTTACGCGGCGTTTCGTCCAGTTCCTCGACATGAAGAGAATAAACACTTCACTTGGGTGATGGCAGAGGCGAAATGCCGAGAGCTCGGTGCGAATCTTGCAAGTATCATGAACGAAGAGGAGTTGGCCGACCTGAAACAGTTCATTAGGTCTATCTGGTGGAAACTTTTCTTAGGAAGATATCGGGCAATCACGTGGATCTTCGTTGGACTGAGAGATCATGGCACGGTAAGTATACAGGTGGGCAATAGCCTAGACTGCATCGGTCTTCGGTCGGTGCCGACTCGGCGGTCGTATGTCAAACTGGCGGCGGCATCCCGTGCAAATTCGTGTGACTTTTGCTTTTTCGGAAATCGGGCCTGTGTGGCGGACATAAAACTCGTAGTGACAAGGTAGTGCACATAAGTTTCAGCTCACAGGCGTGGCTCATCAATATTTCCGCAATGCATGTGTGCTGTTAGCTTCGTACTCCTGCAAAGAAGGCCCAGAGTTGAATTGTCAGTCGCAACACCGGAACTTCTCATGGTCTGAAATGACAACTGAACATGAGCTGATCCGGTAGTTGCAAAAGGTGACTTTGATAATCACAGCAACTCTCACGATGGGTTATTTTCCCACACAGATCAACAAAATGAGATGGACAGACTCGAACCCCGCCGTGTTTGCCGATTGGTATAATCCAGGCTATGGTAGCGTGGTGCCAGACTTACCAAATACCCTGCTGAAAACTCAGAAACAACCAGCGAGTTTGCCAATGTTAGAATGTTCCGCTCTCTATATCAACCTAGCTGACTTTTGGGAGACAAAGACGCACTGGATAAAGATCCCGTGCAGTTATCCGGTCGCTGACGTTGCGTACATTTGTAAGGTGAGGGCAGAGAAGTTTGACCTATCGGGCTTCTCTAAAAACTTCACTGCCGAAAACTTTACAAGCGAAGCAGATAATATGACAACATCAGCTGAAGATGGCAATGCAGCAACAAGGTTGCAGGGCACAACGTTTTTAAACGGACGAACGTATGTAATATTCTGTGGATCAGGTTGGTTGTACTCAAAAGGACGCTGTCTGAGGATGTTTACAAGTCCCAAACATCTTTCGAAAATTCTTTCCGAATCGGAAGCCGCGGAAATGTGCCACGGTGTTAATGCAACGGTTCTTGACTTTCCTAATGTAAGTATTAAGGAAGACATCATGAGAATTTTGCGGATCTGGAGACACATCCCTGACTATGGGAACATTCTAGTTGCTAATGGTTCGGCCGTGTACAAGATGATCGTGAACATATCTGGCCCTTATATGGTAGATTCAAAAATCCAGGCATTTCTATTAAAAGACACCTCCAGATTTAAGAAATGGGTGGCTAATGTCCGACACGTTATATGTGAACGTCCATACTTTGTGGAAGTTGTAACGTGCAAGAAAACTCAGTGGCAATGTAGTGATGGCATGTGTATTTCTTCGGAATATGTCTGTGATGGACAACGTGATTGTTACGATAACTCTGACGAACAAAGTTGTGGAGGAACTAAGATTCCAATGTACCGATGCAATAATGGACAGAACATTTCATTTTCTTTGTTCTGTGATTTTGTTCGCCATTGCTCTGACGGTTCGGATGAAGAAGGTTGTGTCCATCCGAGGTGTCCAAGCACAGATTTTAGATGCAGTAATGGACAATGCATTCCACAGTCGCAGTACTGTGATCTTACTCCCCATTGTATCGATGCAAGTGATGAACCTGCAAATTGCAGCAGGGAATGCAAGGTTGGATTTCTCTGTTACAGCGGGAACTGTATCAAGAAACGTCGTATAAACGATTTGTTTCCTGACTGTCCAGGCAACAGTCAGGAAGACGAACGAACCACGCGAATTGACGTTTTGCGTGGAAATCTGACTTTCCATTTTCCAACAGGGGGGAGAGGAATTATGCACATTTTGTTTCCATTCTGCGGCGGCACAAACAATGTCCGTTGCCATTACCATGAAAAAACGTGTTTCGCTCGAAGCGATGCATGCATCTATGACACTGACGAAGACGGTTATATAAAGTCATGTCGAGATGGCATTCATCTGCAACGGTGTAAGCACATGGAATGTCCCGGTATGTACAAGTGTAAGAGTTCTTACTGTATTCCATTAAGGAAACGATGTGACGGAATATGGGACTGTCCATACGGAGAAGATGAGTTTGGTTGCAAAAATATGTCATGTCCGGGATTCTTTCGTTGCCGTGGTGAAACCTTTTGCCTGTATCAGACAGAGGTTTGTGACGGTCAAGTTCACTGCAGCACAAGCAGAGATGACGAGAAACTATGTGACGTCACGTCGTGTCCAGAAAATTGCTCATGCCGTGGCAACGTACTGGAGTGCCCGGATAATCGCCTTAAAGGAACAGATGGCATTTCAGTCGCCATGCGTGCAATGACTCTTAACGGCAATGACATTGCTGTCACAAATTCAACATTTTCGCAGTTTTATTATTTAGGCTGGTTAGACCTGTCCAGAAACAAAATCGAAAACATCCAACCTGGTGCCTTTAAAGGCACTCAAAACCTGCTCTATTTAGACCTTCAATTCAACAAAATATACCATATAAAGTCTCTTACATTCAAGGGGCTGGGAAGACTGAAGAAAATAATGTTAGCTGGCAACCAGATAAAACGTATGGACCCCGACAGTTTTAGTGGGATGACATCCATGTTATACCTCGACCTGTCGTCGCAATTCCTGGGAGAGATACAATCGAACACATTCCGTGGTATGTCTGCCCTAAAAAATCTATCATTGACGAATAACCTTCTAAGAAGTATAGACGTCGGTGCCTTTTCTGGTGTTGGTTCATTGCGCATCTTGAATCTTGAGGGTAATAGGATCGACGCTTTGAAATCGGAGGTTTTCAAACCAATCTGGTTGGACTCTCTGAGATCCGATGATCATGCTTTCTGTTGTGCAGCGAATCATCTTGCGGGTGACGGATTACATGCAAGGTCATGTTCGCCGAAGCCGGATGAGTTTTCGTCTTGTGCAGATGTTCTGGCAAACGGGGCTTTGCAGATCGCCATATGGGTTCTCGGGGTTTCAGCCTTGTTTGGGAATCTGTTCGTTCTCATATGGAGATGTGTCAAAATGAAAGACGGCGGCGTTACAAACGTATTGGTTGCAAGTCTTGGTCTTGCCGATCTTCTAATGGGCATGTACATGTTAATTATTGCTGTAGCTGATAAAATGTACCGTGATGTTTATGTGGTCTATGCGAAGCAATGGACCAAAGGCCCGTGGTGTACTCTTGCTGGCATCTTAAGCTTCGTCTCCAGTGAGATGTCCGTCTTCATGCTTGTCCTGATTACAGCTGATAGGGTCGTTGCAGTTGTATTTCCCTTCAAAATCAGGAAGATGACAATGAAAAGTGGTGTCATAACCTTGGTTATAGCTTGGGGTCTGGTCGTTTTGCTGGCCTGTCTCCCACTAATTATGAAAGGTTTCCTATCCACGTTCTACGGAAGCAGCGCCGTTTGTCTACCATTCTCATTCAGCAGCAAAACCGATGTTTACTCCACAGTTTTTCTGGTTATCAATCTCATTGCATTCCTTCTGATCACTCTTGGATACCTTGCGATTTACTCGACAATCAGGATATCAAGAAGGAGATTTGAGAAACTAGGCCAGGTGGCGGATGAATCAAGAGAAATCATATTCCTGAAGAGAATGTCCATGGTTGTCCTCTCCGACTTTTTGTGTTGGGTCCCAATCATTATCATGAAATTTCTCACCATGGGTGGTCTGAAGCTTGCACCAGATGTGTCCGCGTGGACAGCAGTGTTCATCCTACCCCTGAATTCATCCCTTAATCCCTTCTTGTACACGATCAGTGCACTTCGAGAAGCAGGGAATAAAAAATCGAGCTCGAAACCCTCCAGGTCAAATGCTGCATCAAGTTCTGAAATGTCCATTTTGTCTACGAAAGGGTCGCAGCAGAATATTTCGAAAGTGTCTTCTAAGGTTATGTAACATTGTCGTCCGTCTCCCCGATTGATTGGAGGGAATATTTCAAACTTTTAACTCCTTCAGGTCGAAGGCCGAGATAACTCGGTATCAGTGGGGCGCCCGACACCACCACATTCTTTTGCTCATAACTCAGTTATTATTGGTCCGATTGAGTGTGAGCTGAAACTAGGTGCCAATGAAAGAGAATTAAATTCTACACAAGTCGCGCGCCTTTGCCGAAAATATACACGAGTAGAGTTTAAGAGGAGAGGGGGCCTGAGCCCCCTATCTTAATCTCTACTCGTGTATATTTTGTATACTCGTGTATAGCGACATTGTTTTCAAAAATCGAGCAAAAATACTCTAGATTCGTTCTTGTAAGGTTACTTTACTGAACACTCATATGACCGCCTACCCTATTGAATATGCATGGCAAAATAAAGAACTGCTCAGTGTGACTGACAGGCGAGGTGGGAAAGGGCTATTGACGACTGAATTATCCGACCACAGAAAGAACACGTGGTGATCAGTCTCGAACAGTTTGAAATTGATGCCTTTGAGAAGTGATTGAATAGGCCCTGTGCATAAGGCCAATACAACAGTGAATGTAACAGACACTCTTTTAATAGTGCCTGCCAACAAAGCAGTCTTTGCGGCCCAGTGCAAGTAACGCAAGACTCACTCATTGGTCAGTTATGTTGAATAGAATCAATAAATTCTTTGTATGGTCTATATTGTGGGCTGGGCCTAAACCTACAACATGAATATATGAAGTAACCTTAGGGCCGATTTTATAAACGATGGCTAAGATAACCATCGGGTTCATTAACCCTTAGTTGACAAACTGTTTGTTTAGCGAAGTGAATTTTTCGATTTTATGAACCGTTGATAGCCAAACATTCTAAAAATAAAAATGTTTACTTTGATTCATTAGCGGTTTTCAGAACAACCGATGGTTAAACCGAGGTTTATCTTAGCTATCGTTTAAAAAATCGACCCTTAGAAGAACGAATCTAGAGTACTTTCGAATTGGCTGTGTCGCTGGGATTGACGTTGTTGGAAAGGGCTTTTGCCAAACTACATGCCCAGTTTGCACGCCGCACCACCGAGAAATATTTGAGGAAATTAGTTGTACGTCAGTCTGCTTAAAACTCGACTGAGCGTGAATGTGACGTCGCAGGGGCTTCGTTGAGGACCAAAATAACGGGCGTGGTCCTGTCTATGTTCTGTTAAAACAGTACTTCAAAGTTATGTACGGTCAAGGAGCTCCAGGAAAATTACTAGCACCATGTCGGACGCCCTGCAAAAAGACAGTGTTTTCCAATAATGACGCGACCTCAAAGAGTTAATATTCCCTTTGTGGTGTGATTTAGGTAACCTCTGTAATACGTAGACTTGAACGATTTTCAACGACACATCTATACCGTCAAATTCTTATTACCGTAATCATTCTTCAAATATGATGCAAATAGTGGCGTTTTTAAATGACACTGATTGTGTCTACTTGTTGAATGTTGAAAGTAAACATAATGGATCTAAAGCATAGTTATAAAATAGTTATTTTTTCACGCCCATCATTATGCAAACCTGTACGCCTAATGTGAAATCGCCTCCACGATTTGTGTGCTTCTTCTTGTCATGATGCCTAGGGCCTACTCTCTTAATGTTGAAGAGTGAATTTCACTCACGGCTAGCCGGCGGGGTAGGCCTACCCGCGGGTACGGTACGCTACAAAGGCCAAGGCCTAGGTCTACATGCAAATCGCAGTGCAACTGTGCCTATGACACTAGCAGCATTGTGCATTGCATCTCTGCTCTGAGTGTAGACGGCCTACGCGGACGCGAAGTTTCTTACCTCGAAATGTCTTTACCGTCACTTCTGGAAATCCATTTTTGGCCAGCCATTTGGACACATCATCCGCAGACGAATCTCTATGAATAGCGGGTGTTCGAAAAACATGGACTATGGATCAATGGACTCTGGACTACTGGACTGTGGAAACCATGGACTGAACAGTCATAAATACATCATTGACATGCCGCCTGAAATGGAAACCTCTTCTCCGACAGGAAATTAGGAGCTGAGTCTTGAGTGATTGAGAAGCTGTCATCGCCGTGTGTTGTCGAGTCACATCGAATGGTCGTTTACATGTAGCTAACAAACTTCGGATTTTCATATAACAATGTCTTTGTCTTCTCTGTTTGATTCACAAGGCTTCAGCAGCCTAGAATGATCTTGTTGGGCCTAATATCGGTGTACATGGAGAGTAGCCTAGCCTAGTTTTTCGCCGTCTCATTCCCGAGCAAATTAAAGGCATTATTTTTTTTTCAACCAGTGATGAAAATTCAGTAGCCTATTATGCATGCACAAGACTGGCGTGTTATTCGCGATGACGTCTTCGTACACAACCATGAAAACAGAGGCAGGCGGCGCATGTCAGTGAGGTATTCATGACTGGTCAGTCCATGGTTTCCGCAGTCCAGTAGTCCAGAGTCCATTGATCCATAGTCCATGTTTTTCGAACACCCATGAATAGCCACATCACTTGGAGACGGTTTAAAAACGTTCCCAACAGCGACAATAGAGACAATAGAGACTGAGTGTGGGGGAAATAAACCTGTTCCATGAGGTTGTCAGACAAATGCAGACCAGCAGACCTGCAGACTGCAGACTGCAGACCGCAGACTGGGCGGGTCCATAATTGATTTAGGGGTGAAAGGTGGTGTAGTGCAAATAAAGTCATCTTTTAACCGACCAATTGAACATCATAAATGAGCAGGAGGTATTAAGGAAGAATGGGGCATTGTCCTTCAGTCTGTAGAACACCTGTTTTTGAAAGATGGAGCCCAAAATACAACATGTTACGCCGATCACATCTGTTGATCCTTGTTTTAGTAACGACACTGAAGTGGAAAGAATCTAAAAATAGCATCTTCACATGGGATTCCGGGGTTCCACTGTGACGTCATTGGCATTTCGCGGCAATATCGTCATGACATGCATGTCACTGACTGTCATGACTGTGGCGGATCGATGGCAAGATTTTTAAATGATTTCCCACGTTTTCAGGATATTCTGGCGNCACCTCGTTCACTACGTGACCGAATGAAGCTTACGTCCTGGGTCCGACGCACCCAGGTGATGGGCAAGGATATTTAAATGAAAAAGTGCCCGCGGGACTTTTTTATGTGCAACTCGCTTGCTACCCGTGAGAAACTTAACGATTTAATCAACGCCCAATCCTTCACGTTTGTAATCAAATAATTCGCCTTCAATTTGACACACCTAATAATGGGTAAATATCCGAGCTGCTGTGATGATTGTAAGTAAATTGACTGACCTATGTGTCTTTGAGGGCCGGCCAAACATGGGATATATCAACAACATTTTATCATACACGGGAAGCCTCACGCCAGATGATGGCACCATCCACTCTGAAACAGACCCGAGCCTGACGTTATTAATCAAATCCAAGTCTCGAATGAAATCTCGCGGGACGAGATTGGGCACCATCGCGTCACGTCCTCTGTAATGACGTCATGGAAGTTTTAAGGAAGTTTTATGCATATGGCCCCTGGCAATTTGGAGCTCCCTAAAAGGCAGGCATATCTAGCATGTCTAGTGTACGGTGTTTCCAAAACGTAAGTATGACATATAATTCTTTACCCGATGCTATCTGCTCACCGTTGGCAACGACAAATCAAACTTCAAAAAGAACGAAAACCTCATAATAATCACAAAAATATGTAAGACAATGAATGTTGATTTATTGATCCTAGGACAAAGAGGTCAAAATTCCAAGTCATTCTCAGAATTTGACTGATTAACTGGGAATTGAACATGCTGAAGACGGCGTATTGAATTCAACTGGACTAGAAACTGACCGAATGAATGAATTTATTTTTTAGAGTGACAATTGTCAGAGCATCAAAGAGGCACCGAAAATGTCGTGATGTTGATGCCCCAAAGAACTGTACGGATATTTATGTTATCTTTTCCATGATTTACGTATAAAGGCTTGTTTCCACTAGACCGGTTTCCCGCATTGCGTTTTGCGATTTCACAGGGTTTTGGATAATCCTTCTATGGTTTAACAATACATGGCACGTTTATTGTCCCAATGCCTGTTAAAACCGCACCGGCGTCGCAAAACCGCTGCGGAAACCGGTCTAGTCGAAATAGGGCTAAAGGCCTGTATCCACTAGTCCGGGTTAGCGCTGCGGTTTGCCGCGCCGAGATTTTTTCACAGGGTTTTGGATAATCCTTCGGTGGTTTAACAATACATTGCGTGTTAATTGT
Source organism: Notospermus geniculatus (assembly GCA_002633025.1). Classification (NCBI taxonomy): domain Eukaryota; kingdom Metazoa; phylum Nemertea; class Pilidiophora; order Heteronemertea; family Lineidae; genus Notospermus; species Notospermus geniculatus. The sequence continues at coordinate 119,528 of NMRB01001268.1, forward strand.
CCCAATGCCTGTGAAAATCGCTCCCGCACCGCAAACCGTTGTAGTGGATACAGGCCTTTAAGCCCTGTATCCACTACAACGGTTTGCGATGAGGGAGCGATTTTCACAGGCATTGGGATAATTAACACGCCATGTATTGTTAAACCATCGAAGGATTATCCAAAACCCTGTGAAAAAATCCCGGCGCGGCAAACCGCAGCGGTAACCCGGAATAGTGGATACAGGCCTTTAAAGGCCTGAACCCACTGTCGCGTTTTTCCGCCGAGGTTTCATCACTGCCCGACAAATCCTTTGTTATTTTCTCGGTCCGCTGCCTTTTAACAAAACATTTTCTGCCGGTGCGTTTTTCCCGCTTCGCGAAAAACGCGTCAGTGGGTTCGGGCCTGAAGGGGAGTAGTTGGCACTGCCCCAAAGAACTGTACAGATATTTATGTTATCTTTTCCATGATTTACGTATAAGGGGGAGTAGTTAGCACTGCCTCATTCTTTTCATTATTTTGGTTCAAGGTGTTTGTTGCCAATGTGTATGGCGAGGAAAACAGCAATGCAGGATTGTTTGAGTGGCGACTTGAGGCCTTTTTACACGGTGCGGGTTCGAGGAAACCCACCCTACTCGGGCGGGTTCGGTTCAGGATGGATTGATCACTTTTACACGGTGCGGGTTCGGTAACCGGCCTCGATCCAGTTCCGAGGTTGGTTCGTTCGATGCGTGCCACTAGATGGCGCATATCTATCTCCTATCACTGGAGGAAGGAAATCTTCTTAACATGAAAAGAAATATAGGCTACGTGTATACCACGGCTTTGAATCCAGGCCCTTCGACATTATTTATAGTTTTTGTAAGTACTTACGAAATCGATAAACTATGCTTCTAACAGCTTGAACAGTGCTTGTGAAATTTCGTAATGGGAAACTGATAGCATGTACTGCGAGCGACGTCATCCAGGTAGCATGCTCAATCACGTCCGAGGCCAGTGCAGGTCGGTTCGTTTTTACACGAGAGAATAACTGCCTGCACCTACATACATGTACCTCCTTCGTCCGAGACTCATCGTGGCGAACCGACCTGGCCCGAGGAAGCTGGAGGTCAGTTGTTTCGCTTTTACACGGGGAAAAACAGCCGACCCCTCCTCGATCCAGTGTGGATCCGGAACGCACACACACCGTCTAAAAGCAGACCTTGTGATGACTTAAAGCGAATGGCTCGCGGGGTTTGTTTTGATTTTTGGTGGTACCTTCCATAGAGAGTGAACCTAGTCTCCAGGCAAAGCCGTGCTCCAGTCATAGGCAAAACCTGTGCAAATATGCGAACGTGCACCTGGGGACGAGGTTCCATTAAAATTTTGTTAAAATGGGTTAATGACAGTTTCAAATTCAGTCGGTCAAAATGTACATTTTGTACTATTCACATTGATTTCGAAGCGGTAGATTTTGCAGAATACGCCTCCGAAGTTTGGCTGTCTAATGCATTTCCCATTAAACTAAAATCCTTCTTTCGCCTTTTTCTCAAAACGGCGCTTGATTTGAGGACATGTCAACAAACAACTGTCAACAAACCCCGCGAGCCATTCGCTTTAACCTTCGGCATTGTCACCACGCGAAAAGAGATTTCGATAGAATTGCGCGGGCAGTTTTATTTTATACCGTACGAGTAGACAAACCTGAATAAAATAGCTGTGGCTCGAAAAAAGCAACCTGTCAATTTTTCATAAATTCATAGTAATGAAACGCCGATCAAATAAGAAAAAAGGGTGTAGAAGTAAAGACTGTCGCCCGGTAAAAGGTTTCTTCTTGTACCAAATGGATTATAAGGTGCATAGAAATCAATCACCAGAAATTAGAATGTAACAAGAGGATCATTTGTTTCTAGGACAGTTTTTCTTGTTGCCATTCTGTCTTTTCACAACGGGAATGGAAAACAGCGATGAATACTGATGAGGTATATTGAGTTGACCCTTCTTTCCAACAATATCGTTGAGAGTGTTGCCACCTGCAGAGTGAGAAGGTGACTCAAGGTGCTCTTCCGCAGTAGTTTGGCGACGAAGTGATCATCAGAGGACGACGAAGAAATCAGAAAACATGCACTCCGCTCAGCCGGTATATGGAGAGCCAATCAGATGAGGCTGGAGAAGGTGCCTTCTCAGTAAGGGATTCCTTTGCATTTCCTTGCTTGATAAAATATAACACATAAGAATTTTTCCTTGAGATACGAAACATACTGGCATTCCCTGTGATATTCTATGTTACAAAATAAAGCGCACGTCTTGAAACACGGGGCGTAAAATTGAAGATCAAAAACAGAATAACCAACATCCGAGAACGGACGTCTTGAAAATATAGCACTGCGGATATCTGGCCCTCGCTTCACTGTTGTAACTCGGTAATGATCTGCTGGCTCTGAAATGAGATGTGGTTTCCTTACAATCCACGTCAGTCGCACTTTTGTTCAAGTAGAATGACTGATGTCGGATGGTTGTATTTTTAAGACGTGACTCGGGATCTCCTGAATCGGACGTATGGTAAACTGGACATACGGACTTTAAAAAGTTGGTCAAAAAAGCATGTCGCATATTTAAAGACGTTTGTCTCTGTGCCAAAATTTGCGGTGAAATAAAACTGATTGGGTAGCTTTGTTACCATCACAATATTTCTCCATGTAAACCCATTTTTCATAATCATAATCTCGACGATCGCATCCGTTGTAGGTGAACGCAGTCTTGTCTGAAGTCATGTGGCGACTGTCTTCACTCAGTTGAAAAAAAAATCACCTTTACATAATTCAACCGAAAGACATTTTAACGATGTTTCAATATCGCAATAATGAACACACAAATTTGTGGAGTTTATTGCATCATCATCCACGGCCTTCGTGTTATGACCATTTAAGCCTCCACCGGGAACAACTCTATATCGCATTCTTCCTTTTTGACATGGGCTGATCATGGTGACACCTTGAATGAAAAAAAATCAGCTCACAACCAGCCAACGTTGTTCACTCGAATATTGGAGTTCGCAAGTAGTTCGTTGCGTTTGGATGAATATTTTTGATGCAATTCTCGAATAAACCTGTACATATACTATCGCGTGATTCTTTTGTAAAACTACAGATTAGGCCTACAACGAAAACGACAGCACACCATATGCAAGCCATCATCTTTTACAAGCAGCCTGTCATTTAGGAAGTAAGGTCGTCTCAATAAACCGATCCTGACGAAGTGTGCACACTACCACTATAGCCATGTCCATCGCCGTCTTCATCTCCAACATCACTAACATTTTAATTTCAGATGGCAATTTGCCATCAAGTGTATTTTCAGAGCCTGTCTGATATAGTAGGCCTACAACTGACTGTAGCTTCAGATACGAAAGGATTGGGACATGTTAAGGTGCTTACAGGTCGACATTGCGTATTTTGTATTTGTATTTAGTTTTCCGTCAGGGCCGACGCTATAGCATTATTGGCCCTGGTAAGTACGGAGGAGGCCATCACAAGCTACTCATGTTCCTCACTTGGATGGGGTATTTTACTTGCCCTTGCAAAGACACAAGGTACAAGGCACCACGGCTTACTGTCCCATGCGACGGACGTGAAGAGCCGGGAATGAAATCCCATATGGCCCGGGCTGGATTCGAACCCGGGACCTGCCGCTTGCTAAGCGGACGTGATAACCACTAGGCTATCAGGCTCCACGATCAGGTCGACATTGCGTCTTGAAGCAACTCGCGGCAACTAGCTTTCCAGCGATGGAAGCAACTCGGAGTGACTGATCAGTTGCCGATTTTGTCGGCCTGAGCGCGCTTGCATCTCCGAGCAACCGCCGGATCCGCTAGTTGCACGAGTTGCTTGTCTCCAGTTCCACTCAGATCTGTGGACATGCGCCTGCTGTTCGAGGTAACTGCCAGTTATTCAGAGTTCCTCTCAGTCGCTGAAATGTCGACCTACGCATAGCGTTTTCTTGATCTGTGAGAGATCCGTCCAGTTGCTTCAAGACGCAATGTCGACCTGTAAGCACCTAAAGCCCAGGTCACACTGTGGCGACTTAGGCGGGCGAATCCCCGCGAACTAGAATGAAATGCTCCATGGACCATGTGCTCACCCCTTTGGACATAATGGTGTAATGACAGAGAGAGGTATGTACATGGTCCATGGACCATTTCATTCCAGTTCGCGGGGATTCGCCCGCCTAAGTCGCCACAGTGTGACACGGGCTTTAAAGCTTAATTTCACTCGCTGTAAATAGGAGCAGTCAGCCGCGGTAACCTAAAAAACGCCAATCGGTACCGACTGACCTATTCATGGAGAATCGCTTGGAATTTCGGATGCGAGATATTTGACTCTTTGCTTATTGCTCAGTATTTAAAAGATGGCGATACCATCGAGCTATGACACAATTTAGCATCAGGTTACCGGGCCTACAATTCATCGTGACGATGTATTGTCATTGACCAATGCCAATTGTAATCACGTGGGTTTTATTCTGTAAACTATTATGGTTTTATATCAATAAACTCAATTTGAATTTTGATTTTTAATTTGTCAAGACACACCAGCACACGTGTTTGAAGAAGCCCTGCATCAACCAAAGGCTCTGCTGTGTTTGGATGACGTAACCCTCCCCCCCCCCTGCTCGCGAGCCATCTTTAGGCCAACTAATTAAAGATTTTTTCCCTGGCACAACGGCCGTTACGCCAGAGAACTGTAAGGTAGTTATGGCAGGGAAAAATCTATTTTTTACTTTCCTCCAGCCTTTACAAGCCAAAAGATAATGGAATTCGGCACTCTGAATGCTCCTACTACTATTAAAACAGACACAAGTCGCCTCTTTTAATCTGTTTTTGCAACAAAGTATTGTAGGCGGCGCGCACTTTTCATGTTTTTATTATTTTGGGGGTCTGTACTGTGCCTGGTACACTACAAAACTGAGGGTGTTAGTTTACAAGGTCAGACGAGGAACAAGTGGGATGTGGGAAATGACCTGGAAGTCGGTAGGCTGCAGTCAGTACCGATCGGCGTTTTTCCGGTTACCGTCAGCCGCACTTATTGCCAAAAAACGCAGCAAAAGTTCTAGCGAACCAATACAAAAGAAATTGTCTTGATTGGTACTCAAATCAACCATGAATGGGTCCGCTAGGCATTGTATTGGACCGTAGTGACACGTATTGGTGAACTCGCTGACTGCTCTCATTACTCTATCACGTCACTGCCTGATCACATAAGATACGTGTGGCTTACATACTGCAGGGCTTGCCAGAAAAAGGCGCGCAATTGCGCTTGCGCAAAATGACGCGCCTAAGTTTTTTTGTTTTTTTTTTACATTATTGGTACCAATGTGCTGCCTTGCTAACAAAAAAGTTCCCTACAATGCCCGGCAGCTGGGGTTTGGGGAACTGGGTAGATTACAGTAAAAAAGGAGGAGAGTGCAAGAAGAGAAAAGAGGTCGGAAGATAGGGTGCAAGTTGGTACCAAGATGACCAAGTGTTTTTCCTTTAAAATATGAAAGGGAACCAAATTGTACTCTGATGAGTTAAGAAATCCCGAGACCAGGGAGGAATCTGTGCCATTTGTTTATCCATAATTGTTTGGTTTTTATAAGACATGTTTTTCTACCTTGATGTTTTTCTTTAAAATTTCTTGACATCCTTGGTAATCTGGTTTTACTTATTTACATTTACAACAGTAGATATAGTATTTTGCCCATGGACCATGTACATACCTCTTTCTGCCATTACACTATACATGTAATTATGTCCAAAGGGGTGAGCACATGGTCCATGGACCATTTCATTCTAGTTCGCGGGGATTCGCTCGCCTAATGCAGGGTTCATTGGCGCACGGATTTTGTCCGACTCAGGTCCGCAAGAAATCGATCACATTGACTTTTGCGTTGTTGTATCCGCAAAAATAGGGGCAAACGGACTGAAAACGGACCGGATCCGTGCACCAATGAACCTTGCTCAAGTCGCCACAGTGTGACCTGGGCTTAAGCCGTTGTCGTCTTTCGAAAATCCCTCTCACATTCCAACTAATGAACATTCAGGATAATCGACCTCTAGGAAAGTTACACAGATTTTTAGCCCGCTTGGCCAAAGGCCAAAGGGGCTTATGCTGTGCGTGGATGCCTTAGTGGTCAATGGGTGGTCTGTCGTGCGTGCATGAGTGCGTAACGTTTTGCCTTGTCTGCACTCTAGCGCCTTCAGTTTTTGACGGATTGTTTTCATATTGCATATGTGTGTATATGGCCTCAAGATCTAGGCCAAGTTCGATTTTGGGCTTGCTGCGATTCCTATTCTGATTATGGCCACCAGGGGGCATTTTGAAAAATGAAAAATGGCTATTTTACGCAAACGATTTGAGCTAGGATGCTCAAATTTGAACCGTAGGTACATCTAATCATGTTACATCATATATACAACGGGTTTTTTATTTAACCTAATTTTGATGGGAAAATAGGCCAAATAACGAAAAATTGCCCGATATTTGGGCTTTACCTTGTCAGCACTCAGCGTCTTTAGTTTTTGACAGATCATTTTCATATTGCATATGTGTATATACACGCTGGTGATTCAAATTTTACTGTACGCATTGTCAGAATATCCGGTCCTGAGCTGAGAGCAGACGATACATTTACAAAATCACGTGTGGCTCAATAGTGTTCATGATAATGGGGCAGATTCTTGAAAAGTCACCTACGTTATGTCAAAAGACACCTAGATAACCTCAGAATATTACCCTTTTATTCATATAACGGCCTATCCAAGGGCCAAATGCACTAGAAGTCAGCCGATTTGTCACATTTTGGCATTTCATGCGCTTGCGTGTGGAGATAGGGCATTCATGATGAGTGCTCACACTAGAAGGTTTGTATTCGATATTTCCTACCATTCCTGGCCGAGTGTTTATATTTGCTTCAGTGAAAATTATTGAGAT
>NMRB01001268.1:126969-143656 GCA_002633025.1 Notospermus geniculatus
TGGTTTATCACCTTCTATCATTCCTTTTGTTCTATCTATTCCTCTAGGTCTAAGATATCTATGATTAAAACCCAATAATTTTTTAGAATTTTCTTCTATAAGAATACTATAATCATCAATATTTTTTCCTCTACCAATTCCAACTAAAATTTGTATTTTAGCATCATATGGTCTTAAATCAAATGAAAAAATACTTCTGTTCAAACCTACGTTTTGTAATTTAATTTTGAATTCCTTGTTGAATATTGGTAATGTATAAAATCCATCTGGTAGAATAAGATGTTTTCCTTGTTGAGAGTCATAAACAACATATCTATTATTACTTAGGTCTTCTGAAATATTATGAAATGTACAAGGTATTCCTGTATAAGTAATTCTGATATTTTCTACATTTTCTACTTCTTCATCTAATTGAATTGTTAAATCATTTGCATCTTGGTCAGGGTAATCTTTTGAATTTATCATTAGTATTTTATCCATTTATATTACGTAAATCTATGAAATTAGTATCTGGGAAGTTTGAATTTTACCTTGTGAAACGGATCAAGTCAGTTATGACACATTAAGCTCGGGCACGTGCGTGACGGAAATCTTCCTCTTCTATCTGGATCCTTTCAATTCCCTAATACTTCTGCTATCAGCTCAGGACCGGATATTCTGACAATGCGTACAGTAAAATTTGAATCACCAGCGTGATATATGGCCCCAAGATCTTGGCCAAGATCGATTTTGGACGCACTGCGGTTTCAACTTTGGCCACTAGGGGCCTTTTGGTGAAAAATTTAAAATGGCTATTTTTCGCTAACGATTTCAGCCTTTGGGTGAACTCCTAGCATCTTCAGTTTTTGACGGAATATTTTTTCATATTGCACACCGGTATGTATTGCCTCAGATCTAGGCGCTACGATTCCTAATTAACCAAGCGGGCACTGTGCCATTGGCACTGTTTTTAAACGTTGGTACTGCATGGACGATGAAGGCAGATTACAGCTCATCACATGCTAAACTAAGTGAATGCCCGATCTTAGCGACAGTTGTAATCCGCGAAGCCCAGCGACCACGCAGCTTCGTGACTGAAGCTGAGTCCACACGAGGGCGCAAAAACTATGAATGATTGTCAGGAAGGTGAAGCCCCAATTTTTTGTCGCTAAACATTTTGGTCAATTGCAGAGGACTGGTATTGTTAAAAAAACACATTTTCCAAGTGGAGGGTGATAAAAGTGCCTGCGCATTTATTTAGGCGGGATTTTACGGGATTACGTGACAAAAAGAGGCAATTTGATTGGTACAGTAGCGTTATATCGCAGGCGAGCAGTGCATACTGCTTGCGCGGCCTTGCGTCCTCGACGCGTTCACGTGTGTGGGTTCGAACATCCGGCAAATGTATAAATGCTTACCTGGCTTATATCGCTGAGATAGTTCCGTCTCCATCCTATTGAATAGAAGCGCAGTCAAGACAGCTCCTTGAAATGTCGAGGCCAACAGGATCAACAAATGGAACGTCATCATTGGCTTTCAAAAATTCGTCACACAATCAAACGCACGAACAGAATCAAACTCAAGGGGTGTTTGGTTTTTTGGAAGTTAGTTTCAAACAATTCATAAAAAGATTAAAAACGTAGATTCAGCATTATGGCCAATTCATACTTTGCGATTTGCTCTTTGTGCGTGTCCGTTTCCTATGCGAGTGCGTGGTAGAAAGAGTTATTTTATTATTGGTACCACACATAAACATAGGGAACGCACAAGCGCAAAGCGCAAAACGGAGAAGTATGAATCTACCCTTATTCTACAAGGGCCTTCGCTGGCCAATGCCGTGCCGATAAAATATACCTACGTATTTCAACAGGGTGGGCGCCTACCTGTACTTGGAGAGGTATGCATGTACGTATTCAATAAAACAAGCAAGGGACATGTAACCTAGCAGGTTACCGGTGCTAACGGAGGAAATCCATGTCGAGGGGAGATCGCTCTGCAAAGGATGGTTCTTGACATGTCTGCAAGGAACCAATGCCCTTATATTCAAATAGAGTTGTGATGAGACCTCATTAAGGCATTTTCATACATGTAATTGCCCTGTTTTCGCTTAATTCAAGTCGGTAGAATTCCTGACGTATGCTGAGATAGGTCGAGAAACAATTAGCTAATAGCAAAATTAGATAGACGAGCTAACAGCCTGCATGCGTTTTTGAAATGATAAAAACTTTTAACTGTCACCATGGTCACATAACTCCGAAGTGTTGTGCTTTTGCTGGTGTGACAGGGATCAAAGTCCCGCTGAAATCAATCAAAGTCCGGTTTTATTTTCAGCGGGGGAGTAGAATATATGGCTATATAGTATCCTCCAACAGCAGGGCTTTGGTCTCGTTCCTCTTCATACACTCCACACAAAGCCCTGCTGAAATTGGGCCTCCCAGGCAAGCAGAGGCGGTCAGAAAACCATTGCCCAATCAGAATGCAGCATTTTCAGGGTGTCAATACTAAATAATTATGACTCATAATAACAATCAACAAGTCGCCCATGGGCGATGCGCTCAGCTGACAATATTGATTTTTAGGTGTAATTTAGTTAAATTGTAGGCACATGCTCTAGCCTGAAAACTGTCCCCTAACTTTAAATTCAAAGTCATGAATTTCATGATTTAAGGCACGTAAGTAAAATAGCAGTGTTTCCAATGGTACTGCAAGCCCTGCATACAGTAGAAGATGCTGATATGAATATCAACATAGCTCCAGGTAACAGGGTAAAGCTACTGGGTTGCCTGGATGCCACCACTGGTTAGTGAGACCACAACACTAATTCATGGTGGCAAGGTTAATCATTATCAATCAATGCATGCTCACATAGACTGTTCAAATATAACTATTTGAATGACCTAAATTGCCAATTAGGCATTGAGACTGTTGCCACACATAAAAGAATGAGTTGAAGTATGTTACCTTACCTGATGAAAGATTAGTTAGGCTATAACAGCATGTTGAACTTCTCAAGTGATCAAAAGCACAGTGGCCATTTTTATCAGCTACATGTATGGTTCAACATTGTATCAGTGTTACCACTGGCTATGTGGGACAGGACACCAGGTACTGAGTTACTCATGCATAATTTGGAACTTCAAAGTGCGGGAAATTCAAATACCCCTGTTTTTTTATTTCATTGAATACCGCCCCCTGGTGAACAGATCTGACATTAATGTCCCTTTGAACTGATGTAGAAAATATAATCCTATCTGTCCTGTCACTTTTGTATACAGATATATCATTGGGCCTGAGATATCGCCATATTTCGTTTTAAGGGAAACGCCCCCTGGAGAGCTTACTATGTGTCACATCGCGCTAATTTTTTGTTTCCGAGGAGAGTTCACCCAGGGCTACCTTCAGATGAAATTTGAAGTCTCTAGCTATTATGGCTACAAAACGTCGGGCATAGTTTGACGGACGGGGTGACGGACTGACACGTGACGCCACTGAATACTTATTCTACTAGCTCTGCTGACCTTTGGTCAGCTGAGCTAANATATCATTGGGCCTGAGATATCGCCATATTTCGTTTTACGGGAAACGCCCCCTGGAGAGCTTACTATGTGTCACATCACGTTAATTTTTTGTTTTCGAGGAGAGTTCACCCAGGGCTACCTTCTGATGAAATTTGAAGTCTCTAGCTATTACGGCTACAAAACGTCGGGCATAGTTTGACGGACGGGGTGACGGACTGACACGTGACGCCACTGAATACTTATTGTACTAGCTCTGCTGACCTTTGGTCAGCTGAGCTAAAAATAATAAGAATCTTTCCTATGCACAGGAAGAACCTCTGTGATAAAATTCAGTCAATTTTGGAAAGAGGTAAAGTGATTTGTAAAGGATAAAACTTTAAAATCAAACTGGGTAAAACCACGAAATTAAATTTGTACTTCTCCAGTCATCTGCAACTGCAACTGGAGTATGGAACAGCCACATCAGATTCACTGCCACATCAGCCACATCAGATTTCAGCAGGGGTTTGAGTGAGCGGATGAAGAGGAGCGAGGTAAAAAACTCTGCTGTGGGAGGATGCTATATAGAGACCAAGACAATTCGAATATACATGTAACCTTGCAATAGCGGGCTGTTGTTTGGCAGACTTGCATTCCTAGGACGTTGGTTCTTGTCACGCCTGCACCTACTGCATGCTCATGCACAGCATTAGAACAGGCGTATTCGGCACTAAGAGTACTCGAAAACTGCGATCGTGCAAACTGACGTTCTTTAAGAGAAAGCAGACATACATTATCCCCCACTAAAACACTTGTTACGGTTGTCCAAGTTCTAAAACACGAGCCGGCCAAAGACAGATAGTGTCTCGCACGCCGTTGACAGATAGAAATAAAACATCAACAGAACGCAAAACGCTATCATAATTTGATCGAAGTGTTTGACAATAAACGTGTTTTATTGACCCTAGGACAAAGAAATACCATTTTCAAGTCATTCATAGAATTACACTGACCTGAGAATGGACATGATGGAAGGAGGCAATCTCAAACGAAATAAGGAATTCACTTTGATTTCATCTGGGAGAGGCCAACTGTTCGCACTTATGAAACAAAATGTAAGAAGGAAATCAAGATGAGATTGCATTTTATTGATAATGCGCTTCTCACTATTGATGAACCTAACTATTGATTGAACCTTAACTGCATTATAAAGATAGATATAAAACGGATACGAAGCTAAAAAAAGTCATTAAAGGATACAAAGAACACAAAAGGAATCCGCACAAACTCCTGTAGAATTCACTGAAAGCGTGTGCACACGAACATATATCCAATAAAACGCACAAAAAAACGACACAGAAAGTAATACAAAAACAGACATGACAGAAGTCGTCTTCTGAAACCAACAAATTTTCGACCCCAAGCGGGCTCTTCCTCAGGCACTTTCTCGAAGATCCAAGAAGTGAATGAGCTGGATCCTAAAGGTACAGAGGTTATATTAAAGAAACGCTGAAGAAACAAATAAGTGTGAAGAATTCAGGGTCTTGAACAAAGGAGTTGAATAGAAACAAGGCCCCCTTGTTAGGGGATGGAGTTTATTACAAAGAGAAGACCTGTATATCGGGTGATTAAAAAAAATGTTCCGAACTTTAAGGGTTAATAAGAAACACGCAATCTGGGGTAATTTGCCAAATCGCATTCATCTAACTAGCAAACTTCCTAAATTATGACAAAACGTTTCACACTGTCTGAAAAATGCAATATCCAGCACAGTGCAAGTCACCTGCAAATGATACATGCCAATCAAATGTCGTCTGGGACACCCGTCCCTACCTTTTTGCCGGTAGAGCGTGTTTTTCTGCCAAATTTGCCAAATGTCTAGAACATCACGCCGTGGCAAAACCAGCTGAATTGAGTATCTTGCTTATTTAACAATAACATGGTTTTTGAGCACTGCAGAAAGGAGTTTTTCCACAAAGCACAATTTGACTAAGTTAATCAATTTGTAGGAAAAGGGTGGTCAGGGGCGGGTACGTATCGTACGGGAGGGGGTAGGGCAGTGCACATATCGAACGGGAATTTAGAAAGGTATAGCATTATGGAAACAAGAGGCCCATGGGCCTGGCGCTCAGCTGACAGTTGACTTGAGGTTTAGTTGTTAAAATCGGGTAAATTCACTCAGGTCCACACAGGATAGACTTCATGCCACCATACTTTATTACGCTTCGCCCACCTGACGTCACAATCATACATTAAAACATTAATACATTAACATTAATAAAAATTTCTTTTTTTTTCTTTTTTATAAACACCAAACTACTAAATCCCCAACAGGCACATAAACTACATATTTAAATCATTTTAACTAAACAAGTACACAATAACCTAAAATATTAAAACGCGAACTAAAATTAACAATATAACAAAGTACGGTACTTCTAGTGTCCACCATTACATCACTTCCCTGCACTTGCTTTTTNTGTCCAGCACAGCGCAGAAACGCGACTCGACTCCCAAACGGACAGTGTCTCTTTTCTCATTACCCGTAAAGAGGACTGCTGTACATTTGCAGTTTTCGTGGGCCCGTTTTTGTTGGTTCTCCCAGCTATCAGGACAATCAGCGAGGAGATGACGGAATGATCCGCAGGCTCGACACGTGATTGGACGACCATCCCTCCCCGGGGGGTTCACCTTTCGTTGAGTACCACCACGCTGTGGCACACCACCACGACGCCGACCACGCTGGTATCCCGTAGTGACGAAGGTCTGTTCATCCTCGGTAAAGAAAGTGGGTTCAAGCTTCACAGCAACAGCACCACCACCTTGATTGCCTTCACCGCAACCCGATTCCTTTCCTTTGAACTTCTTCAATGATCGTTTGGCCTGTTCATAAAGTTCATCTTTCTTGCTATAGTCCATGCCTGTGAGAACAAGCATTTTCCCATCAGCCGTAATTTTCGCACGTTTCAGCAGCTGAAAGGCAAGAATCTCTGGAGGCAACTTCATTCCTTTTTTCACTATACGATTGTACTTTTGATCGAACTTGGTTATAAACTCAGATATGGACTGTTCATTTCCCCGCGTAAAATCGTCAAAGTCCTCAAATTTCTCTAGACTATCAGCGAGATCATCCTTTCCTAATTTCTCATCAAAGAAATTTATCAGCTTATCCAAACCATCATCTTTATCTAAGTCATCAAGTGAAAGTTCCTCAAAAACCCTTTGTCGAATGGACGTTTTATCTTCCTCCGGCAAAGAAAGGGCTTTTATTCTTGTCTAAGTTTGTAATCTTTTGCCACGCTTTGAGCTCGAGCTTGTATTGTTCGTAGGACATACTTCCGAATTCCGGCGGATTTATCTTGGTGGTCATTGTATTCGGGTTGGCTTACAAACTAAAAGATGGCGCCTCCACTTGTCCGTACTGTCCACGCTGCTGTACGACTCACTGTATGTCTAATGTACACACTATTGTCGGACACTACAGTTCCTTTCTCGGACGCTACACTTCCACAAACGATATCACAGTTCACAAACACCACTTTTTCACGAAAGTCACTCCTTACTCTTACGCTCTAATTCCTTTACACTTCCACACCGTAAATTATCGCTTTGCCTCTGCTACCATTGTTAAAATCGGGTAAATTCACTCAGGTCCACACAGGATAGACTTCATGCCACCATACTTTATTACGCTTCGCCCACCTGACGTCACAATCATACATTAAAACATTAATCCATTAACAGTAGGTGTAATGAAGCAGGCTAAAGGGGAGGTGGAATTGTAAACTGACTGGGTCCAATGGATTTTACACAAAATGAAGAGAATGACAAAAAGAAGGACTGAATGGTTAAAATAATAGTTCATAATCACAAGCCTTATGAAAAATACATACAATTTCGATGGACCATACAGGCACAACAGGGCTTTGCTGAAAGTCACCGGCCTAATTTAAAGAAAGGAGTGTAGTATTCGATCTCTGGTGGGAAATTGGCTGCTGACGTAAAGGGAACTAGGTCAGCAGGTCAGTTCAAACTTACCCATCTTAGCTTTAGCTTGAGACCAAACGTGGCCACCTTCTCTCAACCTACACCTGGACTTGAAGTAGGTAAGTAGGCCATGGAAGTAGGTCAGTTCAAACCTACACTTCATTACCTTTAGTTTGATAGCAAACATGACTTCCTTGGCTCAACTAGTCTTTAAGTAGGTCACTAGGTCATGGAAGTAGGTCGGTTCAAACATACACTTCATTACCTTTAGTTTGATACCAAACATGTTTAGTTTGATACCAAACATGAGTACTTTGGCTCAACTGGTCTTTAAGTAGGTTACTAGATCATGGAAGTAGGTCAGCTCAAACCCACACTTCGTTACCTAACTTTGATACCAAACATGACTTCCTTGGCACAACTGGTCTTTAAGTAGGTCACTAGGTCATGGAAGCAGGTCAGTTCAAACCTACACTTCATTCGATCCATACTTGGTGAAAATTTGGTTGTTCTTCACCGCACTGTTGTTGAGAAAAAATGTAAAAAAAACGGGGTCCATAAACTTATGACCATGAGTGTACATGGAAAATAGGAAAATTGCTCTCATGTCAAATCTATGGTGTCTTTTGTTTGCAAATGCAAGTTCCGGTATAGAAAGTTCAAGGGCATCTTGACAAATCAATGCCATGCCTATGGTCACTTTGCCCTTAGTTCGACTACACACCTTTGATTGAGGGAGGGGGAGTGGTTGGAATGCTTGCTAGCCCCCCCCCCCCCAAAGGTGTTGGTCAACGAATTGGCAGAATCCGTGCTTAGTCAGGCACGAGCCGATTGGTGCCTGTCATAATGTCAGGAATGTTTTTTCTGTTATAACTCATTGCATGTCCGGCAGTAAACCCAAGGTTACAGGCACTAAGCAAACTCCGTCCGGGACTTTGTCCGGTACCAATCAAAACATTAGGGACTTTTCGCAAAGCCCCCGAAACGCCAACGCGAACGTTTATCCTTTTGTTCCGCACTCTCTTCTTGTCATCGGACAATAAGAAAATGGCGCCCGCCATGTCGGGGGACAGACTGAAATCACCCCGAGAAAACATTGTTGACCAAGGCCGCCGAGGGGAGACATTGAAAAATGTTCACCGCTCACGTGACGCGTCTCGGCCAATCATATTCACGGGTTCTCTCTCGAGGTGCGATGTTGGGTTTTGGCGTTCGCGTTGGTGTTTCGGGGACTTTGCGAAAACTCCCTATTACGTTAAGGCTTATGCTCAATCAGTGCAAGATATTTCAGTGGATGACTTTTTCTCTATTTACAGAATTTTATGGGTATGGTCATGATGGTCACGTGATCTTGTCCTGCATGCTGATTGGTTGGTCAACGCAGTGTTTGTAAACAAATACACGTGCTGAGCGTGAGGTGCCTGCCCTATGTCAACCACCCCTCAAAAAGTTTTCTTTGTCTTTCAGGTGTATTGTGCCATCTGTGCAAGACATGATGGATAGTGACAGCGTGTGAGTGTGACACAGCTCAGCAGAGATATTGATGATTGGGCTCAACATTTTATGTAACACCAGTTTTATGAAAATAAAGCCTTGCTTTTTTATCAAACACTTGTTTTCTATTTACTACAAAGTACAAGTACATGTACATGCATGTTTACCAAAAATTGAGGGCTCAATCATCTGAACATTTTGTGAGAAAGTGATCATCCCCATCTACCCCTGCGGCAGGCTGCCAATGCATAAGGATACTCACCAGGTCACCTGCCAAAGAAATTCACCGGACACAGAAAAAGCACACGCCTAGAGTTGTAAAACTAAATTTAGGCGTGTGGTTTTTAGCACGCCTAGGATTTTTTAAAGAAAAGGCCTGGTATGCCCATCTGCCTCAGTATCTCCAACTCCTTTTCATTGAGAACAACACCAGGAGGGACAATTAGTTCCCTGGGTAGTTCTACCACAATGTCTGGTTCTTCAATACTACGGAGGCAGACAGGATTTGGACAGAAACGGAAAACTGTTTCTGCAAGAAAACCTGATTTTTTCATTCGTTGCATTCCTTTGACCTTAAGGTCGATATCTCCAGGAACGAAATCTTTTTTGCAGCCACGACACTTGGGTCTTTTGCCAGGCTGTCTGGGAAGCCTTTCTAAAGTCCAGACATTGAGATCTAAATCAGGGGCCTTTGGTGATCGCTTCTGTTTAGGTTTGCTTGCACTCCCGGGAGGGATCACTGCAGAGGCACCACGTTGTGCAGGTACACTCGCAGTAGGATGGCTCACTGTTGGAGCACGACCATGACTACCTTGAGGAGGTATTCCTGATTGGCTACTCCCCATGGCAGTTGAATGATGACCACTGCTTCTCTTTGACAAGCTTTGCTTTTTTGGGGTGACCTCCGCTCCTTTCCCTGGTGCTGGGTCTGCACTTGTCTTGCCTGGTGGAGTGGGTGGCCTGTTGGATTTGGCTTCGCTGGTGTTGGATATGGACACATTTCCCATTTGCATTACCACATCCGCTATGTTCAAGTCTTTATTGAACATTTTCCCACCTTCATCTGGCTGAGCTAGGTTGTCTTGCGGGACTAGATTGGAGTCAGAAGTCTTAGTGGAGGTGTTCTCGGCATCATCTGAAAGATACTAGAAGAAGTTACAAACAGTCCTAAATTCTCTTTATCATTGAGCCAAACATACTGCCAAAAAATGGTGCTAAGACAAGACAACCTCAGAAAGGTTTCAAAACCTGCTAATAATGTAAACATTTTCATCATCACAAAGTTCCTCTTCATTTGGTGGGTGAGTGGGATCTGCAAATATGCTGTTGCTTGTTAATTTTCAGTGCCCAGCAGATCATTGTTAAAATCACCAACCAAAAACCTGTGCTGCGTTCAGTGGACAAGAACACTTATTATGAAAGATCATAATCTATTAGCCAGTCCCTGTAGTGAATTGATCCCGTATATATCACTCACTTAAAAAGCAATAACAAAAAAGGTGTGGTCCAGCTGTCCCTTGGGATACACAAAACTGCAGTTTTTTTTAATTCTTCATCAAATCCAAGAGAAACCTTTAAAGTTAATTAAACTTATTGCAAAAGTACAACCAATTCATTCAAGACCAGGCCATCAAGGCCTAGGGAAAAATAGACAATGACTCACTCTTTCTACAATCTGGAATGATGCTGTGCTTCAGATCTTCATTCATTTGGTGGATTGTTGCTGAATCTGAAATGAAAATCCACAGGGTTCACATTGAAAGAAATTACCAGTATTGCCCATAGATATAATATCGAATACTTTTGGCACACTCTGAGTGGAAATCTCTGACTTAAGTTATACACTTTAGGCTAAAGTCCGACCTGTGTGCATACGGCCCTCTGTCACGCGGGCCGTTCGGTCAACTATAGGTAGAGTCATAAATTTGCCTAGTAGGCCTACATGTACAGTCATTGACATTAGTTTATCTACACCTACTACCTTGAATATTGGTTCGCTATGGAGCCGCTTGGAGCGCTAGCTGCGGCCATATGGACCCCTATTTTCACACCAGTTTTCCAAGGTATTTGTATGACGTAATCAAGCTTTACTTGACGTTTACGGCCTTATTTTGTGGTGTTTGAACGTCATATTGCGTCTGGTGACAGTCTACCATTAGCTGTCGACCTGATTGGTTGGGCAGTACGAACAAACGTCAGGAAAGGTACAAATTTCGGCGATTTCTAAATCTATTTTTAGACATTTTCTTGGGGAGGTCAGACGGGGGTCTGGGCGGTAGATAAAGTGGTGTTTAAAACCTTTGTAAACCGTACTAACAATGTAAATATGTACATGGACAATGTTGTCAATAGCTATTGGCAGCTATTTTATGTAATGCGCACGATTAGACACGATTTTAAAGCAGTTACCGGTCAGGAGTTGAGAAGTCATTATCCTTGCGATTCCGTGACCTAATCATCGCGGAGGAACTATTTTTTAGGCTAATATGCATGCGCGATGTAGTTCGTAATGTACCGATTTATCCCGTACTTTATAGGCCTACAATCGCAATGTTTTCGTCAGTCTTTGCTACAAAAAGTGTTCCTTCTTTTGATACATTATCTACATTGACGTTGGGGAGGTTGGGGCGCTTCTTTTGCCGAAATGTGAACACAGGAAATTTCCAGCGCCGCCTGACATTATCCAAACAATACATACATGCATATCAGCGCCATGCAGAATGCGTAGTCGCCATGGCCGAGTGGCAAAGCCGCCTGCCTTCAAAACAGAAGGTCTCGGGTTCGATACCCGGAGCGTGTAAATTTTCTTTGCCTTGATTTATTTTTTTTTTTTGTTTCTTCTTTTACCTTTCTGGTTTTTCCATCGTGTATTTTAATGATCTTGCGTTTTATTTCGCATGGGAATGCATGTAAAACATGTATTGGGCCTATCCAGTCATACAGTCATCACTTCCTCCACATTCCTTAATTCCTGCCTTCTCCCCAACCATGCTTATTCGACATAGCGAACCCCTGTCGCCACCCGGCTTGTTTCAAATACTACTGGGCCAATTTTAACACGGTTTGTACCACATGAAAGTATATAACCTTGGTCATATTTCTGCATCAAACTTTTGGAAATTTGGAAATATCATAATTATGTAATACCTCATTAGGAAAAACCCTGAAAATCAACATTTTTATTATGGAATTTTTTGTGACTTTTGTTACAGGGTTGATAGAGTGGAAGTTTCTAAGGATTTTGAGCTCTGTTTCGTCATAATATCTTGAGTGGTTGCTGAGATATTTGAGATTATCAAAATTTCGATATTTTGAGAATTTCCAATCTTTCATAAAATTTTGATATTGGTAGACAGAGCTCACCTAGAAACGTAGGAGAGTGAAGTTTTGGAACTTTCAGCGTAAACTGGTTGGAAGTTACAGCTGTCTTAAGTTAAAGAGTTTAGCATATCAACATTTTGATATTCTGAAAATATGAATATCTCGGCCCAGTTAAAGCAAAAGGTTCCAAAATTTTGTAAGCCCATATTCTGAAGTTAGCTTTAACTAATGACATCAAAATTTCCTGAAAAACACGAAAATCTCAAACTATCAAAATCTCAACTATCTCAGCAACGACTTGAGATATTTTGATGAAACAAAGCCCAAAATCCTTAGAAAGTTCCATTCTATCAAAACTGCAACAAAAGTCAAAAAAAATCCATAATAAAAATGTTGATTTTTAGGGGGTTTTCTAATGAGCTATTACATAATTATGATATTTCCAAATTTTCAAAATTTTGATGCAGAAATATGACCAAGGTTATATACTTTCATGTGGTACAAACCGTGTTAAAATTGGCCCAGTAGTATTTGAAATATTCAAAGTAGTAGGTGTAGATAAACTAATGTCAATGACTGTACATGTACAATGTATAGTATAAATGATTCCCAATTGAAGTCTGTTTTAAGAGATTTATTGGAAATGGGCTGTGAATAGACGGAATTATACCGTCTAAAATGGCCAGCGGAACATTCGTAATATTAATTTCATTTCACTTTAATGTATTTACATATATTTGCTTCAAGTTAAATACCCACCAAAATTGCTTTCGTCAACGCCGAACAACACACAAAGGACCGACTCGTTACCGGAGCGGTTTAGCGCCTCCACGAACTTGTCAGGCCAGTTCACATCTCGTCGAGGTAGACAGCTTCGTAACTCATAAAAAGCTGACGATAAGTAATGATATCTGATGTAGTCTCGCGTCACCAGCCTCTCACTCTTACAGGAGAGAGTCTGGTAGAAAAGACTACAACTTTCGTTACCGCCAGGTGGCGAGTGTCCAGCTCAGAGCATCCGAATCTGATTGGCCAACGGCTGATTTCACGTCATCAAACATGACTGCGCCCATGAAACGCATGATGAACGAATGAGTCTGAGGGAAAATTTATCTTTTTAGCACTTTAGGAACGACTATCCATGGTCATCGATTGCCGGAATAAGCCGTTTATACAATAGGACTTACATTTTGTGCCATGGATTAGGTCATTTCCGAACAGGGAGTCTAAGTTCAACCAGACGGTAAATCGATCCTTATACAATACAATTCCACTTTATTTCATCAGCGATCCACCTCAAACGGCCAGGCTCACTCGCTTCTACATATCACTCGGTGAAAACGACGATAAAACGTGTTAAAAAGGCAACATTTCCCTCGGACTATTTCGTTCCTTGTTCGTTCATCATGCGTTTCATCATGTTCATGGGCGCAGCCATGTTTAATCAGCCGTTGGCCAATCAGATTCGGATGCTCTGAACTGGACACTCGCCACCTGGCGGTAAGGAAAGTTGTAGTCTTTTCTACCGGACTCTCTCCTGTAAGAGAGAGGCTGGTGACGCGAGACTATATCTGATGTTTTATATAGAGTATCTTCCCGAGAATATAATGTCTCGTGTCCCCTTCGTGATGCCCGCCTGTCGTCTAGTTGTGTCACGGAATCGGGGGTCTTCGTCTTAGCATCAAATTCTTTTAAACATCGATTACACCAAACATTGAGGAAATTCTTTGGTTACTCTATCTACGTTTATTATAGAAACACAACGTTTCAACCAGTGTACCCTGGCCGTGTCCTTGTACCCTGGCCTTGTACACAGGACTACGGCCAGGGTACACTGGTTGACGTTGTGTTTCTATAATAAACGTAGAGTAGGCTAACCAAAGAATTTCCTCAATGTTAGTTCCACCTATCTGAAATGTCACTCAAATAACTTAAGCTCAATCTATAGAGGTTCTTCACGTGACGTCACAGCTCCAAATATCCGCCATATTGGCCGTCAAATGACGCAACGTCACAGCATCAACTCAGTGTTTTTGACGTGGTTTGTACGTTGTCGGCATTCATCGGACCTCGTCGGCATTCATCGAACCTCTTCTACACTGTTCTACAGCAAGCCGTATGGACGATTCGCTTTGTTTTCAACACGGTTTTCACACCAGACCAACTACTTATGCTCAGAAACTGTGAGAGGTAAACTGATTTGTTGAGTTGTATGCTCTCAGTGGTCTGTACGGGCCGCTGAATTTTCGAACCGAGAACAAGATGGCGACCTCCATGGCTTCATTTTGACGGCAAGTATGGCGGCCGTGTGACGTCAGTGAAGAACCTCATAGTCATTGGGTTTCCCTAAAAACAAGCGCATTCCAAGCGACCCACTGGTGTGAAAGTGAATGAATCATAATGAATAATAATTGTCTCTATACTCTGTTCGCCAATTTTAGGCCGCGTTAGCGCTGAAATAGATTTTATTGTTGTCAGTCAATTATAGCCCTTGGCATTCTAATGGTCCGCTGATTTGCCCACATAATATTTGGAAACGCACTATAGTGAACGTGTGTTGCAAATAGTAAACAAACCCACGTGAAGAATAAAGTTTCAAACTTTCGAGCAGTTTTTCTCCCTCTTTTATAAACATTTTTCAAACTTTGAAAATGGAAATGTGTTGTTCACCAAATGGAGCTTGTTCGTTAACAGCCGATTCTGGGTTGTGAAAGTAGATGTCCGCGAAATTCACGAAACAAAGAAAATTATGTGGAGTAAAAGCTAAACTTTGTTAATTATAAGCATAATTAACAATTTTTTTAAAAATCTTCGGCTATACCGACATGCGCTAGGTATGGCTGCGTCTTTTTCAACAGAGTTTGCTTCGATGCGACACAGCATATTGACGTAAAATTGCTCAAGGAATTTTTTTCGGCCTTTCCAACGAAGTCATTTTTCTGGGCAATCCGGAAATAGGATCCAGTTATTTAGCGTGAAAGTTCACTTGGATACTTCATACGTAACGTACCGTACGTCAGAAATGTTTTTGTAATCATTGTTATCAATGAATTATCACGTGTTTAAGTTGGGCAGTTCGGCGCCACGCAGTGGCTATAGATCGACCTTAATCGATTACACCGGTGTAACATCTACCAATATTCCCGTTTTCAGCGTTTCCCTCTTTGTATTGGGAACGCGGTGACAATAGACCGCTAGAGAGTCCCTGACTGTAAACAGGGCAGTAGGCCTAAGTAATCATTGTTATCAATGAATTATCACGTGTTTAAGTTGGGCAGTTCGGCGCCACGCAGTGGCTATAGATCGACCTTAATCGATTACACCGGTGTAACATCTACCAATGTTCCCGTTTTCAGCGTTTCCCTCTTTGTATTGGGAACACGGTGACAACAGACCGCTAGAGAGTCCCTGACTGTAAACAGGGCAGTAGGCCTATACCAATGATACAATGAGGGGGACATTCACATACAGGAACGCTAATCGAGCGATCCCGAATTGAATCATGGAGTGAAAATATCTGTAGACCGTCACTCTTAATGAGGACCCTAGCTTACTGGCTCAATAGGTGTCACCAGTGGTTAAATCTATTGAAATGAAACTGGCAACTCGGTCCTGATCAATTTCCCACACAAAAGCCGTCCATTGTATAGGACCGAGTTTCGGTGTGCTGCCCTCTATCGTAGCTAGGATGCCCATTGACTCCATCTACAAACACTCGCCATCCTGAGAATATCACAGCCAGCCTTCCCCTGATTGGCTCAGGATGATACTCACCGTCACGTGTTCCCCCGTGTCTCAAAACCCTTTCTTTATCTTCATCAACAATGACACCACTTTGCACCAAATCGTTTAATAAAACGCTGTTTATAACGATATTCCTTGCAATGTCATCTTCAAAAAGGCGGAGGATGTGCTTATATGGACGATGGGTTTCGACCTTTTCGCCCTGAAGCAACTTCTTGAGTGGTTGGTATCCTACAAGGAACGTAAGTGATGCTGTATAGGGACCTTCCTTCAAATGACATGACTGAGTTTTCACAACGGTCGTTGCGCATACGATAACGGATGGCGAAGATTTCACCCGTAGGCCTACTACAACTGTAGTCTAACCGGACCGTAATTCTGACTGCCGTCTAAATATTACAGAAAAAAATTGGATATTTAAATTTTGGGTGAATGAATATGACATGAGAAAATTCTTTGGTTACTCTATCTACATTTATTTTAGAAACACAACGTTTCAACCAGTGTACCCTGGCCGTAGTCCTGTGTACAAGTGAATAGCACATGAGGAGAGGAAGCATAAATACCACACTGTTTCCTTAAGCATTAGGCAAACATTTAGAAAAATACATACTGTTTTTTTAAGCATTAGACAAACTTATGGATAAAAGTCCAAGGGAAAAAAA
>NMRB01001268.1:152298-175732 GCA_002633025.1 Notospermus geniculatus
CCTCCCCATTATCATCCTACAAGGTTTGGTTGAATTCTAAGCAGTAATATTGAAATGGTCCCAGGGGTACCACAGAACAATGGAGTTGCTATGCTGTTGCTAGGGATTACATAATTGGGTAATGACTGGTACTATGGCGTAGCTTATCCTCCCCATTATCATCCTACAAGGTTTGGTTGAATTCCAAGCAGTAATATTGAAATGATCCCAGGGGTACCACAGAACAATGGAGTTGCTATGCTGTTGCTAGGGATTACATAACAGAGTGATGGGTTGTACCAGAAGGTGCCCTAGCCCCACCACTATAAACATACCAAGTTGAGTTTCGTTGAAATCTGTCCAGTAATAGTGAAATGATCCCAGCCATACCGCAGAACATGTTATTTCCTCGGCCCCTTTCAGTTGCAATAACATCCGTGGATGAGCAATGATGTTGTGATACCAGTTTCAAGTCGCTTACTGTGGCAGACCTCCCGATATGTCAAAATATCAAATTTGATATATCAATATCATTATGATGCTGACCCTCGAGAATAAATTAAATTTTGTTGATGCCAGTATCTTGCCAAGGGCCGTAAACATAGGGAAGGAACTTGTTACTAGTGCTCTACCTGGCGTCGGAGACAAGTTATTCAAGAAACAAAAGTGTGACAGACAAAATCCCAACTTTTGATATATCAATTTCACCATGAACCAGGTATCGGAGACTGGAAATTTTCATTCCATCTTGTAGCTCAGGTCATGAAACCTGGGGGTAGGTCACATTTCCAGGTCTGTAGCTCTTGCAGGAACTAAGTTACAGGTGTGACAGACTGAACAGACAGACACAGACAGACACCATGACCAAACACAATATGGGTTCCGATCTTAAGATCGGAAACCATAATAAAACGATAATTCAGCTGTGGTAGGCCTACCCCATGGCAGTAGCCATGGTGATACAAAAAATAATGATTTCCGGATTTAAATGATTCAGGCAATGGACGTTTACCTTTGTCCGTTCTTGCGGAAATGGTACCTATATTCATCCGTCATGGCGGCGAAGCGGGAGTGCAGAAAAGACGCGGTAAGGCTAGGGATACACCGAACGCGATGCGTATAGCCTACATGTACTCGCGCAACAAAGGCTTTGTTATTATTTCCGCTGCACTGCACGCAAACAAAGACTTTCAACATGTTCAAAGCATAAATCGCGCGCGTTGGCCTATCGCACGCGAATTCGCGTTCGGTGTATCCGTAGCCTGAGTAGATCTCATGACTCATAGGCCTACTGGTGCACCCGCGCTCGCTGGGAAAGTTTTGAGTGCCAATCCAGGCTCACTAAAGCTAGGAATCCACTGCTGATTTTTTGCGTTGCGACTTGCTTAATTTGCAACCTGCTACATGTACAGTCCACTCTCGTTATACCGCCAGTGGCGGTATAGCGAGGGTAGGCCTATTGTTGTTGGCAATGTTGAAATGCCTTCGACCGAGGTGGCGGTATACATGGTATATCGAGGGGCGGTATAACGAGAGTGGACTGTACCTGCGATTGAAAACTATCGCAAGGAACTGATACCGGCCGCCGACCGATTGCCGACTGAAATTGCCACATCTTCGCCATTGGTGGAAATCACGTCTGGCAAGTCCACTACGGCGATCGAGTGGCCAATTGCAACGCAAAATCAGCTTGAAAAAGAACTCTGACTCGTGACCTTTTTCGTTCACACTTTTTTCACAGATTGGTACTCATGGCATACGTGGCGTTGTCAAAATTCGGATAGAATCCAACAGGTTGTGGAGTGTGCGGTGTGTTGGATTTGGCTTCGCTGGTGTTGGATATGGACACATTTCCCATTGGCATTTTGACATCCGGTATGTCCAATTCTTTATTGAACATTTTCCCACCTTCATCTGGCTGATATAGGTTGTCTTGCGGGACTGGATTGGACTCAGAAGTCTTAGTGGAGGTGTTCTCGGCATCATCTGAAAGATACTAGAAGAAGTTACAAACAGTCCTAAATTCTCTTTATTATTGAGCCAAACATACTGCCAATAAATGGTGCTAAGATAAGACAACCTCAGAAAGGTTTCAAAACCTGCTAATTCCAAACTTGCATAAGACAACAATGAGACATACCTCTCTTTGCATGTACCCCTTGCTCTTCCACTAAGGATTGGTGCCCCAGGTGGAAGGAAAGGGTCGCAGCTTTAGGGTACACCCCTTGTGGTCCTTCCTTGGACTGCTGAGATGACGAATCCAATGACTGAGGTGGACTCAAATTATTCAAGACGTGTGGCAGTTCAGTTGGTTGGAATTGGATGTCTGATGGTAGGTAGTAAACATTTTCATCATCAGAAAGTTCCTGGTCATTTGCTGGTTGAGTGGGATCTGCAAATATGCCGTTGGTTGTTCATTTTCAGTGCCCAGCAGATCATTGTTAAAATCACCGACCAAAAACATGTGCTGCGTTCAGTGGACGAGCACACTTAAAAGCCTAGGTCACATATCCACCGGGCCCCGTACGATTTTCCCCACCCGGCGGCTTGCCGTGGATGTCAGAGACAGTACGGGTCCATTACGATTGTCATGTCTACGGTGTGTGTGGTCACATATTCTACGGCGCCCGGCGGTGCCCGGTGAAAATTGGTGGAGAGTAATCGCAAGACGCCCGTGAACAATCCGTAAAGGTGCCGGCCGGATGCCGTGTGGTGCTTCCGGGCTCCGTCCGATGAACAGATGCGCCGCAAGGCGCCCGCTTGGGGCCCGGCCGGGTGCCGTGCGGCACCCCTTGAGAACCGCAAGGCGCCCGTCAAACTTTTTTCACGAGAATTGGCAGAAAAAATCGTGCGAAGCCCGCCCAGTCACCGGCAGGAGCACGCACAGAACCCGAAAGGGACACTGGGACCTTCTACTGGCTTTCTACGGCCTACCGGTCAGATGAAAACGCCGGGAGAATTGGGAACAGCCAGCTAAAGCCCCAGTCACATATCCACTCCGGGGCCCGTACGGCGAGTAAAAACAGACATTTTGGCCAATTTCTACGGTGCCCAGTTTGATCCAGCCTACATGTACTTTCCGCCTATCTATTGAGGCGATTTCGGCATGATTCATCATATATCCCAGTTTCGGTCTCTAAAATCCGCAGCAAGCCGCTGGGTGGGGAAAATCGTACGGGGCCCCGGTGCATTTGTGAACTAGGCTTAATCAATGCGGCGCCCGTACGGCTTACCGGTATGAAAATTGTCCCGGTGCCCGTGGCAACCGTGAGGGAACCGGCCGGGCACCGTACGAACTTGGCGGAAATGAGGACCCTAGCTCACTGGCTCAATAGGTGTCACCAGTGGTTAAATCTATTGAAATGAAACTGGCAACTCGGTCCTGATCAATTTCCCACACAAAGGCTGTCCATTGTATAGGACCGAGTTTCGGTGTGCTGCCCTCTATCGTAGCTAGGATGCCCATTGGCCAAAATGTCTGTTTTTACTCGCGGTACGGGCCCCGGAGTAGATACGTGACCTAGGCATTAATTTGAAGAGATCGTGATCCTTTAGTCAGTCCATGCAGTGTTCCTGTACGTCACTTATTTCACTGTAAATCCAGGCGACGCGTCATCTACTGAATACACGACTCGCTGAACGGGTGTTCGAAAAACATGTTCAGTCCATGGTTTCCACAGTCCAGTAGTCCAGAGTCCATTGATCCATAGTCCATGTTTTTCGAACACCCTCGCTGAACAAGGAAGTTTGAGAGGCTCAGGTAGGCTGAGACCGCCACCTCAAAACACCAATCGGTACAGACTTCTTCACCGTCATGGCAATAAAATATTTCAATGGAAATTTGGTAATGTTGGCGGTTTAGGCGTTTTTCAGTAGGTTGCCAGTTCCACTGGTTCGAAACTGTAAGGTGTGTGTGAGTGAGTGTGTAAAATTTCCTTAAATTTGTGTATTATCCTATATTAGTGTATTGTAAATGCGTGTGCAAATTTCCCGGAAGGGAGAAATAAAGTATTAGGTAGTTTTAGCAAGCTTACGTTTTACATTTACGATTACGATTTGAAAACGTCATGACGTCGGCTATGCGGGATTTTTTTACGCGCAAGTCGCTTGCTACACGTAAGAAACTTACGATTTAATCAACGTCAAATCTTTCACGTTTGTAATCAAATAAATCGCTTTCAATTTGACACACCTAATAATGGGTAAATGTCCAAGTTGTAGTGAAGATTACAAGTAAAATGATGGACCTATGCGGGAATATGCAACACTTTTATCGGAAACCATATTGTGTTTGGTCATGGTGCTTGTCTGTCTGTGTATCTGTGTATGTGTGTGTGTGTGTGTCTGTCTGTTCAGTTTGTCACACCTGCAACTTTGTTCCTGCAAGAGCTACAGACCTGGAAATGTGGCCTACCCCCAGGTTTCATGACCTGAGCTATAAGATGGAATGAAAATTTCCAGTCTCCGATACCTCGTTCATGGTGAAATTGATATATCAATAGTTGAGATTTTGTTTGTCACACTTCTGCTTCTTGAATAACTTGTCTCCGACGCCACGTGGAGCACTAGTAACAAGTTCCTTCCCTATGTTTATGACCCTTGGCAAGATACTGGCATCAACAAATTTGTTCTCCACTGTCAGCATCATAATGATATTGATATATCAAATTTGATATTTGACATATCGGGAGATCTGCCGCAGTAAGCGACTTGAAACTGGTATCACAACATCATTGCTCATCCACGGATGTTATTGCAACTGAAAATTTCAGTTTGCACCTGCTCGGTCGCATGATGTTTGCTGATATTGTGGTGAGATTTGATATTCAAATTTGATAACATGACATAAGTCAGAATCTGGTGATGGTAGAATACTAAAACCTTCACCTACACCTAGGTTATAAACGATGAGCTTTCAGATTACGCAATGACCTTGAAGGTCAAAGGTCAAGTTGAAACACTTCTAAAGTGCAAATCTGCTCAGAATTTCAGGAGAAAACTAATTAGAAGCCCGAATTAACCATCTCCTATAAGTTTAATCAAGGATGCCTGTTCCACTTACGCAATAATTCTCAAGGTCAGAGGTCAAGGTCACAGTCAGTTGTCACATATAACATTGTCAGAACCTGGTGATGGTAGAATCCTAATACCTTCACCTATACACCTATTGGTTAACAAGGATGACCTTTCGGATTACGCAATGACCTTTAAGGTCAGAGGTCAAGGTCATGATCTGACAGTTCTAAAATGCAAATCTACTCAGAATTTCAGGGGAAAACGAATTAGAAGCCTGCATTAACCGGCCCCTATTTGTTTAATCAAGGATCCCTGTTCCAGTTACGCAATACTTAGCTCTAGAACAGTCAACTTCTCATCGGAAACCATTGACATCGCTCCGATGTTCTTCTCTTGTTTAAAAAAGTGTTGATGTTTAAAAACATCTAAACGCGTTTAGTTTTCTATAACTAAACACCGCATTTAAGCAATAAACATTTTATTTATTCCAACGAAACAGGTTAACATGGTTAATGTGTTTCCATGACCGCAAAAAAATTATTGAGCTGATTTAGACTGCAACAGTCAATTTAACTGTTTTCTTAATGCGGTGTTTAGGTCATCTGTTCATTTAAAACACCAAAGAAAATGGAAAAATAAACGCGTTTAGATGTTTAAAAAGTGTTGCATATTCCCGTTTAGTTTAGTGTTCACCATGTTCACGGTGTACAATCAACCTTGCCGTACAGCTGCGGGAGAAAGTTCCGGTCACATACGCTTGGCAAAGCTGAGATTCCAAATCACTATAAATGCCATGCTAAGGGCAAAATGATAACCCAAGGCGAATGAATACACTAAAAAAGCCTAGCTGCTGCAATATCCCCCAGAAATTCGCAGGAGAACGCATGGAAAATCGATGGAAAATTTTAAAATGAACTGTACGGCTGCGGGAGAAGTCTAATTCTCCCGCAGCCGTACAGTTCATTTTAAAATTGCCGATTTTCGATGCGTTCTCCTGCGAATTTCTAGGAGATATTACGGCAGCATGCCTTTTATAGTGTATTCGTTCACCTCGGACTGTCATTTTGCCCTTAGCAGTGGTATTTATAGTAATTTGGAGTATCAGCTTTGCCAAGCGTATGTGACCGGAACTTTCTCCCTTAGCTGTACGGCAAGGTCGATTGTACACCGTGGTGTTTAGACTTTAGATTTACAGTGAGCAATTGGTATATTTTGGCATTTTAGGCACCGAGACGAATGTTTCTGGGCGGATAGATCACGCCTGTCCTGATGATGTGTTCAGTTATATCCATGTAATGTGTCAGGTTGTGTTTTATTGCTAAACATGCAAACACAAAATAAACTCGTATTAACGCGTCGCCTGGATTTACAGTGTTAAAAAGCGATAACTAAAAAGGTGTGGTCCAGTGTAGTCCCTTAGGATACACAAAACTGCAGTTTCTTAAAGCCTCACTGTATTGAATTCAGAAAGTGCTTACGTCCTCCGACGTTAGTGTAGTGTAAAATGTACTATGCTCTATCTGAATACATTAGAGCGCTGCCTTCAGTTTTTTTCAATGTGTGCTGAAAATTAGGACTTGATTCTTTAAAGTATGTATCAGGCAAGTATTTTGGGGACCTTCAAGAGGCTATGAGACCTATACCTGCATTCTCCTAACACTCTGAAAATTCAGTAAAATTCAATACACTGAGGCTTTAATGCTACGTTGACACTAGAGCGCGGTCCGTTACGAACGTCACGATTGGCCATTCGTAGCTGATCGTGGAATGTTTGTTTAATGGGCATCCTAGCTACGATAGAGGGCAGCACACCGAAACTCGGTCCTATACAATGGACGCCTTTTGTGTGGGAAATTGATCAGGACCGAGTTGCCAGTTTCATTTCAATAGATTTAACCACTGGTGACACCTATTGAGGCAGTGAGCTAGGGTCCTCATTCTCTGAAGTTTCACGTTTGGATTCAAGGTGATGCGAGCCGATACGTTCTGATGCGCTTGGATGCGAGATGGTCGCGATTGGTCAATTTCAGGTGGCACGAATTGCGACACGATTGAAATCGTGGAGTAATCGTGGCGATCCTGTCAGATCTTATCACATCATGGAGGTATTTGAGAAGGAGCGAGCACGGCCCTAATCGCTGTGACCACAATACCACGCCCCCATTGTTTGCCATTGTTCCCTTCTTTTGTTCGGTATGCACGCTGAGCTCCTTGAAGGCAATCATTTTTCCGCACAGCTCTCAAAGTGCAGCGCCATCTATAATACATATCGCATTTCCCCAAACAACTTCCTACGTTTTTCTCCACCTTCGGAATTAGATAACCGGCCATTTCGAGGGTGACTGAATTTGAGATTAAGTTTCCGCTGTATTTTAGTGAAAAAATCATCGAAAAAGACCAATTTCCAATAAAGATATCTATGTTTTTTAAGGTGAACATGATAATGATAATGATAGGGAGATTCTTCGCATTTGAAAAATTTGAAGAGGATTGCGTTATGATAGTTTAAAAGATGATTAGTTCAGGTAACATGTACGGGTGGTCGTTTCAGTGCGAGATGCTGCGAGGTGCTGTTTTTGACGCCATGAAAACGATGAATTTTTCAGTTTTCGTGCGTAGGCAACATCCGCTGCCATTGTTCCCTTCTATTGTTTGGACTCTCACCATTGTACAAGGGAAGTGCTGACTGCACACGGAAATTACCGAAGATTAGATCGGCTTTTTCCGACCATCGTGCGGCGTTATTAGCCTATTATCCCCCTAATCACTTTAGCAAACAGCGGAACGATGATTGTACTGTTTGATGTGAGGTCCGTGCTCGCTCCTTCTCAATATTACCGCCATGATCACATCTTGAGGGCAATCGTGACGGCAATCGTGAAAATGTTTTTGGTCGTAGAAACGTTTTGAACCGTTTAAAACTTTATACGATTGCCACGACTGACCTCAAGATCAGAAAAGATCTGATAAGATCTGATCGGATCTGATAGGATCACCACGATTATTGCACGATTAAGATAACCAATCGTGGCGTGATTCGTGAGTGTGAACACAGCATAAACCGAACCATGAATTTGGTTCAAGACACCCTAGCTGGTGGTGTTCGTCTAGTCCACGGTTAATCCCGATCCCCACGATTCGGAAGCACGATTATATGCGATCTGTCGCGCTTTGTTACGATTTAATACGATCTGATGCGATGATCACGATTAACAATTAATCGTGTTGATCGTAGAAAATTTTTAAACCGGCCAAAACTTTCCTACGATCAACACGATTGCCACGACTGACCTCAAGATCGATAAGACCTGATAGGATCACCACGATTACTCCACGATTAAGACCACGATTTCAATCGTGGCGTGATTCGTGATAGTGTGAACATAGCATTATTCTCCATCGAACCCAAGAGAAATCTTTTGAAGTTAATAACTTATTGCAAAAGTACAACCAATTCATCCAAGACCAGGCCATCAAGGCCTAGGGAAAACAGACAGTGACTCACTTTTTATACAATCTGGAATGATGCTGTGCTTCAGATCTTCATTCATTTGGTGGATTGTTGCTGAATCTGAAATGAAAATCTACAGGGTTCACATTGAAAGAAATTACCAGTATTGCCCATAGATATAATATCGAATACTTTTGGCGGACTCTGAGTGGAAGCTCCTGTCAGGGTCGGAGTTCAGCCAACAAAAGTAGAGTCATGGATTTGCCTAGTATATTAATTAATTAGTATATTAATTGGCTCTCAATTGACGTCTGTTTTAATGACATTGGAAATGAGCTGTGAATGGACTGAATTAGACTATCATCATCATCCTCCACCGCAGTCTCTTCATCAGTGGTCATCTCGGAATCAACATCATCGTCATCATTGACTGGGTCCACTGCTTTGGAGTGGAAGGTCATTAGGCGCAGGGTCATTAGGACCAGCAACATGAAACAGTAGGAATGTCTCTGCATGAACATGGCTTCAACAACAAGACTTCGAGAGTGTTAGAACACAGCTGACGTGAACGAACAAAAAGCCCCCATGCGACGAGCAAGAGAATTGCAAACGCCCTGCAAACACCTCAAACGAAGGCTCAGAACATGATACACCCCACGACGCCAGGAGGGCGCCACCTTATTTGCCTTCAGGCAACAGAGCTGTCAACATCTCCGGGTACCTCTTACACTACTCAAAGAAAAAAAATTGTAGTCATTTAGACGGGATTCGAACCGTCGACCGTCTGATTTGTAATCCACCGCTCTATCCACTCGGTCAACGAGCCAACTGACAGGGTCATGATTTATGTTTGTCATAGACGTAGGCCTTCGACTTACGTTATAATGCTACGAATAAGAGAAAACATGTGAAGTCTTCCAACAAGTTCGGTGGCCGAATGGGGAAGACAGCGGGACAGAGATAACAAGGCGCGGGTTCGATTCCCAGCTGGGTCAAACTTTTTTCTTTGAAAAAAGTGTTCAGCAGGAGCTCACCATATGATGTTGACACCTCGACAGCTCGATGACAAATAAGGTGGCGCCCTCCTGACCTCGTGGGGCCTATCATGTTCTGAGCCTTCGTTTGAGGTATTTGCAGGGCGTTTGCAATTCTCTTGCTCGCCGCATGAGGGCTTTTTGTTCGTTCACGTCAGCTTTAATCCCCCACCAAAGAAGTCTTATAGCACAATCATCCACTGTGATCAAATGCCTCCTGATTTGACTGGGGCCGATTGTGTAATGAAAATGTCAGTTAGGCTTAAAGAGCAAACATTTTGTAAGCATTATGTGAGACTTTATGACATGGGCAGTTCACTTTTTACATGACATGAGAAAAGGGCATTGTATTCATTTTGATTGAAGAACTGAAAAGGGATTCTTACACCCAGTGTGAGTCATACAGTCCACTCTTCATGCTTTCCCTTTTGTGGGCCCCAAATTGGACTTAGAAAATTTCTAGGGGAAGACCAATAAACTGTGACCCTCCTGTATATCGATATGATTTCACTTTAATGTACACTGTGTATATTTGCTTAAAGCTGACGTGAACGAACAAAAAGCCCCCATGCGACGAGCAAGAGAATTGCAAACGCCCTGCAAACACCTCAAATGAAGGCTCAGAACATCATTGACCCCACGATGCCAGGAGGGCGCCATCTTATTTGTCTTCGAGCCTTCGAGGTGTCAACATCATCTGCTCCTGCTGGATGCATTTTTTTGAAAGAAAAAAGTTTGACCCAGCTGGGAATCGAACCCGCCCCTTGTTATCTTTGTTCCGCCGTCTTCCCCACTCGGCCACAGTACTTGTTGGAAGCCTCCTCATGTTTTCTCTTATTCGTAGTATTATTAGGCAAGTCGAAGGCCTACGTCTGTGACAAACACAAATCATGTCCCTGTCAGATGGCTCGTTGACAAAATGGATAGAGTGGTGGATTACAAATCAGAAGGTGGACGGTTCGAATCCCATCTAAGTCACTACATTTTTTTTCCTTTGCGTAGTGTAAGAGGTATCCGGAGATGTTGACAGCTCTTTTGCCTGAAGGCAAATAAGGTGGCGCCCTCCTGGCGTCGTGGGGTCTATCATGTTCTCAGCCTTCGTTTGAGTTCTTTACAGGGCGTTTGCAATTCTCTTGCTCGTCGCATGGGGGCTTTTTGTTCGTTCACGTCAGCTTTAAAGTTAAAGATACCTACCAAAATAGCTTTTATCAATGCGGAACAACACACAAAGGACCCGCTCGTTACCGGAGCGGCTTAGCGCCTCCACGAACTTGTCAGGCCAGTTCACATCTCGTCGAGGTAGACACCTTTGTAACTCATAAAAAGCTGAAGATCAAGTAAAGGATCTGTATGTTTTATCATTGCTGAGTACTTAGAGAATCGTTCCGAGTAGGGCTTACCGGTGCAATGCCTCCCCTTCGTGATGCCCGCTTGTAGTATTTGTCACGGAATCAGGGGTCTTGGTCTTAGCATCAAATTCGTTTTAACATCGTTTACACCGGTGTAACATCTGCCAATGTTCCAGTTTTTCAGCGTTTCCTTCTTTGTATTGGGAACGCGGTGACAATGGACCGCAAGAGAGACTCTGACTATTCAACAGAGCAGTAGTGAGGGGAACATTCACATATAGAAACACTGATAGATTGTGTCATAGACCCATATCCGCCATCCTGAGAATATCCAAGGTCCTAAAGCGCTGCGGCGACGGAGAGAGCCAGCCTTCCCTTGATTGGCTCAGGATGATACTCACCCTCACGTGTTTTCCCGTGCCACAAACATGACAAAACCCTTTCTTTATCTTCATCACCAATGACACCGCTGTTTAGCAATTCATCCAACAACTCGGTGTTTATAACGATCCCGCCTGCAATATCACCTTCGAAAAGGCGGAGGAGGTGCTTAAATGTACCATGGGTTTCGACCCTTTCGCCCTGAAGCAGCTTCTTGAGTGGTTGGTATCCTACAAGGAACGTAAGTGATGCTGTATAGGGACCTTCCTTCAAATGACATGACTGAGTTTTCGCACAGGCCGCGGTTGCACATACAAACGGATGGCGAAGATTTCATCCGTAGGTGTACGGTAACCGGACCGTAATTCTGACTGCCGTCTAAATATTAAAGAAAATTGGACATTTAAATGTCGGGTGAATGAATATGCCCACTAATCTCGGGTGGTTTTTGCTGCACAAGTAGGCCAGTACGCCTACATAATACCGTACATGACTTGGGCAGGAGAAATTTTACCCACTCAGGAAATCTCAAGAATAAAAAACGAACCGGGAAGTGTGATGATAGGCTCTATTGACTTTCGATATTTCCTCCGGAAGTAGCCTACGCCTTCATTGGAAAACACTCCACTTAACAATGTCATTTTAAAGCTGAACTAGATGAGCTAAGAGCCCCCATGCGACGAGCAAGAGAAATGCTAACGCCCTGCAAACACCTCACACGAAGGTTCAGGACATGATAGACCCGACGACGCCAGGAGGGCGCCACCTTATTTGTCTTCGAGCTGTCAAGGTGTCAACATCCTCTGGTGAGCTCCTGCTGAACACTTTCCGAAAGAAAAAAGTTCGACCCAGCTGGGAATCGAACCCGCGCCCTGTTATCTTTGCTCCACCGTCTTCCCCATTCGGCCACCGATATAGTTGGTAGGCTTCGTGTGTTTTCTCTTGTTCATTGTTACTATTATTACGCAAGTCGAAGGCCTACGTCTATGACAAACACAAATCATGTACTAGAAACGTTGTGTTTCTTAAATAAATGTAGATAGAGTAACCAAAGAATTTTCTCATGTTTAGTTTCACCTATCTAAAATGTCACTCAAAGAACCCAATTTGAGAAACTGAAAAATTTGCGTAAAAGTGCCAGATTTCTCACTTCTTATATTCCACTTTTATTTCTTACTCCTTATTATCAGTTTTTTCTCTCACCTGCTCGTTTCAAAGCATCCAGGAACTGCGTAAATTCCGCAAAAGTAAATTTGCCGGGGGTAGGGCTACCCGTCTCGTGCAGCAGATAGGACAAGAATTTCCCGACTTTCTTGCGCCGTGTCCGTTCTGATTGTATGTCTTCGATCCAACCTAAAATAAAACGATAATTTCAGCTGTGGTACCCCACGGCAGTAGCCATGGTGATACAGTGAATGATTGGGCTGTTTGATGATTTCCGGCTTTTAAAAATGACTTCATTGTTACAACCTCGCACCAAAAGCAGTCTCGCGCAGCTTGTGTAGACACAATGGCCTACACTTTGCATTTTATGGTTTTCCTTTGTCCGTTCTTGCGGGAATGGTACAAGTCTATAATTCCTCCGTCATGGCGGCGAAGCTGGGATTACAGAACAACGCGGCCTACTGGCATGGTACACCGCCCTGCGCCGGGAAAGTTTTCAGTGCCGATCCAGGCTCACGAAGGGTCTCGACTCATGACCTTTTCCGTTCACACTTCGTTCACATCATTCCACTCACCTTGTGGCCAATGCGCAAAACAGCCAATGATATCATCAGGTTCCAGCGTGTCCTTTATCACTTCGCTGAACACTCTCACCCGCGCCTCCAGATGATTGGTACTCGTGGCATACATGGCGTTGTCAAAATTCGGATAGAATCCGACAGGTTATTATTCTTTATTTCACACTTTGCGAGTCCGCTGAAGCTGGCCGATATGGAAAGTGGTCTATTTAGGAACAGGGCACAGATTTTTGCGCGGGATTCCCGACAGAAACGGCGCAAAGAGCTTAAGCAGTGAAAATAAAGAGCGAAAAAGTCTTCCAGTTAAAAGATTTATCAAACAGGAGGTGTATTTAGGTCGACGTCTCCTCGGAATTCAGATATTCCAATTACATGTAATTGGAGATAAACTTTATGATCTGCGCCCATCATAAGCGCCCAAAGATAAAGATGCCTAATGACGTCACCTCGGATTCGTTGAACGAATTCGTGGGAACTTACGTTCATTTGAACTCAGCCGTCTTCTATGTCGATCCTCCTCACTGAAACCGATATTAATTGCATGTACTGTGTAGGCCTACATTGTAAGACCGGATTTCGTTTGTCAAAGAATTTTTTTTGTTTTTTTCTCGATCAATCCAGGTTAATAGGCTGGTAGTCGGCCGCACAGTGGAGCAAAGTCGTTCCATGTTGCTCTTGGAGACTGACATGACTGATATGATACGATGTGATATTTATTTGACCAGCATTTGACCATTTGACTTGCGAGGAGGCGGGAAAACGCGATCTCCGATATATGCAATCGACATTTGGCGAAGATATTCTTTTATTGATGATTTTATTACCAGTGAAAACGACACGCCAGCAGTTAATCGCTGCGTGAAAACGAATCACTCTCGGTTCAAGCCTTTACAAAATTACACATGACTAACGACATGAATACACTTTATATCGCCGCATGGAAAATATACGATTTTTTTTTCAAACATTGGAACTCTTTCTGTCACATAATTCGTTATTAAGTGGAATCCACACACATCGTGTACATATGTAGTTGGTCCATGGCCGACCTGTTTCTTGACGCCGCCACCACGTACCACTCTCTGTGCAGATCTTCGACGCCCGTTCTACAACAACCAAATAGTAGGCCGGCCAAACCTCCAAAAAGTCTCTGGGAAAAAATTAGTCGGCATTTTCTGTTAATAGATGGCATAGAACTCTAATATACTGAACAATATTAGGGTGGATGCCACTGTTAAATTTGAATTTTGACGAAGTTACGGCCGATTGAATTTTTGGAACTGACTTTATCATTGGGCCAAGAACTGAGCTTTGTACAGGAGAATGGGAACCGATGTAGCCTACAGCTAACTTTTGAATGCTTGGATTTACACCCTGTAAATGTATTACCAACAGATAGAAATATGGTGTCTTGTAACCAAATAAGCATGTTTTTAATTGTTTTCAGAAGTTTCGTAATAAGAAATAACGTTTTTCATGTAAAATAGGTCAAAATACATTAAAACGCCATTTCAAATTTCGTAACAAGCTAAAAACTACAAAAGACATGCTTGTTTGATTACGAGATACCATGTTTCTATCTGTTGGTAATACATTTATGGGGTGTAAATCCAACCGTTCAAAAGATAGCTGTACATCGGGTCCCATTTTCCTGTACGAAGCTCAGTCTACTTGAACGCAGTGACCTTGATAATGACCTTTAACCGGCAAATCCAGGGTGGCATCCACCCTTAAATTTCGCCCCATCTTATAAGGGTATGATCTAGCATAGATTCAGGCCCGTAGCAGCCCTCTGATGAGTGGAGGGGCCCTGGNTCCTACGGGCCTGTAGATGCCAGCCATTAACACACGATGCCGACAAATGTTTGAAATTTCATGTTGGCCGGCCTACTAAAATGTGTTCTTTATACAGGTGTCATAGAATGTAATGCCCCCAATATCAGATGCCCGCTTTTTTTGTTCAGGGGACATCTGGTAACAGAAGTTATGTTTGTCAGTGCCCCGGCTGACCCTTAATCCGTCAGAATCTGTTGTTGTGGGGCATCTCATATCGGGGGGCATGACATTCTACGACACCGGCTTGTTGTACTTGACTCGATGACTCGATGACTCGATGGCGCCATGACTCGAAGGCGCGAAGAAGGCCAATTAAATTTCCTGCATGGTGAATGCCTTATTTTAATTCGAGTTCCGCATTTTAGAACACTGGGTTACTATGCGACATTTTAGGAAGGTGAAGCCACCTCTTGCATATCTTTATAATATTCGTTAAACCGCAAACCTATTCCCAATGGGGAACCCGCTCACCGACAGGTCGGCGCTGCGAGCGCTTGTACCGAAACGACGTCATTGACGTCATTTTAGGTGTCA
The DNA here is from genome assembly GCA_002633025.1 of Notospermus geniculatus. NCBI lineage: Eukaryota > Metazoa > Nemertea > Pilidiophora > Heteronemertea > Lineidae > Notospermus > Notospermus geniculatus. The sequence goes on from NMRB01001268.1 coordinate 167,621, forward strand.
TTGACGTCATGATAGGTGCTGACGTTGCGTCATGTAAAAATTGCCTGTACATTTTTCTACAGGAAAAATGACGCAAAAGACGTTGCTTTTATCGCCATTGTATCTCTGCATTTTAAGAAAAAAAGGAATGAGATTAAAAGATAATTCCATCTGCTACACGATGATGTAAGTTTTATTGTTGGGCGACCAACACAAATGGTTTATTTTCACGCCAAAAATAAATGGAAATAACGTTAGAAAAACCGAGACTTCGGTACAAACGCTCGCGGCGCCACGTCGTGACGTTAGTGTGCGGGTTCCTCATTTCATCATAACTCTAAAGCCGTGACGTCATTTGCGCTTGGAATGCATGATTGTGGTCATGGTGGTTGTACGTGAAGCAGCGGAATTTATTCAAGACTGTTTTTTTCGTTCAAGTGTTTTGAAAAAGTATAGTCCACGAATTCAATTCATCACAGAATAAAAACACTCAAAGAATTGTAAAATCGTCCAAGATCTAAAAATTTTCGTCCAAGATTGTCACGTGCGTCTTGTCAAGAAGTACGTGACCACAAAACTGATGACGTCATGAAGTACATGAATATCCCGGGTGCATTTCTTCATTTTCATGAATTTACTTTTTGCATGGCAGCTTCGACGCATTGGGACCCTTCCGGTAAAGGAACATGCAGTAGGATAATTGCTCAAACGGGCTGAAAATTACCGCTATACCTCCTCCGGGAGTTCGGAATAGGGAGACAAGACCAATCCCTACAACTTTTCAAAAGGGACCCATAGTAAATTCTCAAGGACTTAGGAGCTGTAGCTGATTTACGTTGAATATCAACCTTAATTCACCTCTTGGTAGCTGGCGACACTACGTCGTTGATCCATTCCACTTCTTAGAAAAAACGAGATATTGAATAATTTTGGCGGTCATCGAGAGTCTTCGCGTCATCGAGTCAAGTACAACAAGCCCTTTATACGAAACGGGATAAAAGTGACTGTCAAACGATTGTATCATATAGACATCCTGCGAAAGTCGGCCATGACAGGCCAGAAGGGGTAAAAAACCTAGGCCTAGTGCATTTGGATAGACGGTAAGCACAGGAGCCACGCTAAACGCCGATTTTTCACTTATAAAGGCGTCTACGCTGTACTCCACACCACTGGTAGCAATGTGGTACCGTTTTTTTTACAAATTTAGGGGTCTTAAAATGATAAAATTTGGGAGAAATGCGAGAACACGACGTTTTTCACTGTCAACCTCGAAGGTCAAGGTCAGTAACCTCGGATGCAGGCATGTGCCTGCACACGAGGTGATATGAATCAGATGGGCTCATGCGTTTGATGAATTATTGCAATTCCCAAATAAAATAGACTGTAAGATGAAATCCAAACGACGACCTCTAACGATGGTCCGGATAGCTCAGGCGGTTTCGAAGCTTGCGATTCGGCTATTTAGGTAAGAAAGATTTGTTTTTCAAAAGTGGTCGGAAGATGGCCAGGATGGATAAAAAGTCATCTCGGTAATTTTGCGAAAGAGAATTTTTTCGTCGCTTTAAGTAAGGAAGATTTGTTTTTCAAAAGTGGTCGGAAGATGGCGAGGATGGATAAAAAGTCATCTCGGTAATTTTGCGACAGAGAATTTTTTCGTCGCTTAATACTGGATAATACTGGATGCCGCGAGTTCGAAACTCGGGAGTGATTTGTTTTCGCGCTTTTTTCTCCGCTTGTCGTCTGTTTTGTTACTTGCAGTGATGTACTTTTCTCTCAATTTTCTGATTATTTCCGAACATTTGGCTGGGAAAACGGTCCTGGAGAGGGGCAAAGATGGGAACAAGGTGCATCAATTCGACATCAAGGGGGATGACGATGAGTAACAAAGTACATATACATTGAAACAGTTTATTGTTGCTGGACTAGATGATATGGCAATAAAAGTCACACATAATATATTTTGTTTCAAGAAATGGGACCATTTTACATTTTCCGGGAGAGGGATGAACCCTTCGAAATTTTGTATTCAATGCACCCAAGGGATGCTGTGCACAGTCATTGAAAAGAAATGTATACCGGTACATCACATTTTCAGGAAAAATGGAAACAGGGCTGAGGTCATGCAGATGACTTAGAGGTGACCACAGAGGGCCTCCAAACCTTTTTGACAGAAAGAGGAATCACCAAGTCCGGTGATCGGAAGGACCTCATCGCGAAATGCATCGCTGTGTGGGAAGCAGGCGTACCCGTCAAAAAAACAAACAAACAGGAAATGGTGACATCTTTGCAATACACTAAAACCCTTGAAGAATATGCGCTCAGCGATCCCTTGAAACTGACAGAATGAAGTGGCGATGTTTCTAGATGGCCAGCCATCAACCTCGGACAAGTTTTTAAGTTCATCATCAGTAGCAGAGACAGTGAATTTGACTTAGGACGATACAAGACAGAAGGAGCCTTTACCTATTTTTCCTCTGGCTTTGTTGGGGAATTAAAAACCGGTAGGCCTGTAACTGATGATGGAGTTGTTTTTGTTAGGGGTCCGGTGTGTCCATCTCAGAGAGTTACCCAAGAGCACCATAAGCCGTGGATAGCTTTCAGAGATGGACAGATTGTTTGCGCCTGGTGCACTTGCCCTGCTGGCCCTGGCGGTACCTGCAACCATGTCTGTGCAATTTTATATAAGATGGAACATGCTACCTCCCTCAGATTTGCTGACCCCACATGCACTTCTGTTCTGTGTGAATGGAACCAGGGGACACAGAAAAATCTTAGTGTCTCTGCTTGCCGAATTAAAGACATGGATTTTGACAAGCAAAGCAGGTCCAAAGTCCGTGATCCTCCAATTCGACAAGAACCCAAGAAGAACTGGATGACGCATGAGGTCGGTCAAGGAGGAGATACTCGAAGAGAAAAGTTTGTTAGGCAGCTATCTTCAAGTTTTGAACGATCAGTTTTGTTAAAAAATTTGGCATGTGACTCACCTACCTCTGTTATTCCCCCTACTTTAACAGAAATAGCAGCCAACTTTCTTGACGACCCCCCCCCCCCCCGATCAGGCGCAACGATGCAAATTTTCTTCGCCAGGCCTTCCAAGATATACATTTTTCTGATGCTGAAGTGCAACTCATCGAAAAAGAAACTAGAGGCCAAGCGGACAATCCAACATGGCATGAACAGAGGCTGGGTAGGTTGACTGCATCAATGCATAAAGAAATGACATCAAAAATGAATCAGGCCCTCACCCAGCAACAAGTAGCTGTGACAAAGCTTGTAAGCCACATCTTAAACGGTGGTCCAAATCTCGGTAACATTCCGGCCATTAGATGGGGAAGAGATCACGAACATCGTGCAATTCGTGATTTCAAAGAACAAGTTTCCCTTCACCACAATGGCTTGAAGGTAGCAAGGTGCGGGTTGTTTGTGGATGCAAATTGCATTTTCATCGGGGCAAGTCCTGATGCCCTTGTTACTTGTTCTTGTCATCCGAAAGCCGTTTTGGAAGTAAAATGCCCCCACAAAATTCGTAATGAAACGGTGGAAGATTCCTTCCATGAAAAGGCATTCCCAGAAAAAAAGAGGTGACCACATTTGCCTGAAAAAAAAACACACCAGTACTATACGCAGGTCCAATCGGAAATGGCGCTGGCAAAGTGCGACAATTGTTACTTCGTCACTTGGACAACTAAGGCTGTAAATGTTGAAAATATCCCATTCGACAGAGATCGCTGGGCAAGTATAACAAACAGCTCTTGGTCTTTTTTTCAAGTCGTTATTATTGACCATCTACTGCGTCTAGCTGAACGTCTGTACTACTGCCCCCTGATGAAGTTTGCCTCCCAGAACCGGAAATTCACGACATTGGTGGCAACAGCGATTTCTGCTCGAAATGTGAACTGTGGTTCCACTGGAAATGCGCTCATCTTACTGAGGAACCGCACGTAGAAGACTGGTTTTGTCAGGTCTGCAAAGAATGTGATTGAACATGTTGAGTAATATTACCAAATGGAACATTTTCGTGGAATGGAATATTTTCAGTATTTACACCTTTCCGTTTCAACACTTGCTCACCCTCTTTATTGTTGAAGTCAGTCTCCGACGTGTCTGTTCATGCGAGTCTTTGATATACCGGGATATTAAATTGGCTCCGAGAATTGGGTCTCAGTTGCCGAGTTCCTGTATAAACCATCCCAAGAGTAAAAGTTTCTTCATGTAGAGGCAGAAATTACAGGTATGAATGAGATTTTTCATAGATTTTTATAGGCAGAGAGTTTGAATTGACTCACGAGGCGCATGTACTTTAGTTCGCCTTAAAGCGATGTACTCGGGCTCTGCAGTAACTGCACATCGATAGTTCCTCTATTTCCCGTATGGCGGCAGCACTACAATTTATGAATGAAATTCGAAGTAGGTCACCTCATTATAATACTACGGAATTTACTATGACCAATCATCAGCAGCGAGGAGAGTGACATGAGTGACAGGGATGCCGACGGGATGACGGGGGGCGACGATTCGAAGAATCATCCGCAAAAACATGCGAAGGATGATGTTGGCCGTGGGTCAACGACGTTCAGAGGTACACTGCTAAGTCCTCATTTAAGCCCCAGTCACATATCCACTCGGGGGCCCGTACGGCGAGTAAAAACAGACATTTTGGCCAATTTCTACGGTGCCCAGTTTGATCCTGCCTACTTTCCGCCTATCTATTGGGGCGATTTCGGCATGATTCATCTTAGATCCGAGTTTCAGTCTCTAAAATCCGCAGCAAGCCGCTGGGTGGGGAAAATCGTACGGGGCCCGGTGCATTTGTGACCTAGGCTTTAGTGCTACAACAAGTTTCTGTCTTCACACACCGCCATCTGGCTAAACTTGCAGCATAGACGCGGAATTCGCTGGTCTTCCTCCTCACACTTCGCCATTTTTTGTTGTCAGTCCGTCGATCTGTGAAATCCCCGTGAGATTTTGAAATTTTCCCGGCAGTAAACATTTTTGTCGCCCAAATTCACTGAAATAATATTAATAAAAGATTTTTCATGAACGTTTTATTGCATAAAACGTCGACGATACCGTAGTTTGATGGCTCAAAGATGCTAGACATGCTAGAAATCACACGAGATCAGTTTCAAGAATCCCGCCAGCTATGAATAAAATTGGGGAGCTATCGCGGGTCGCGATAGTTGAACGGGATTTCATTTTCAACCTTGCGAGTACATCGCTTTAAAAGACAAGGCCTGTTGTGGTTTATTTCCTCGGAAGGTCTTACGCCATGTACTAGCATTTTAAAATTCTTATTTTTGTGTGATAGGGCCTATCTTTTAAAAACTTTACAATGATTGCAATGTGTAAACAAAGTCGGTCTTGTACTGAACTCAGGAATTGTATTTATCGTATATGTCATTCCACTGTGCGTGCTGCAATCCGGTAATACATGTACATGTTGCTGGTTCCTGCTGATCAAATAATATTTTCATGTAACTGCATTTATTAAATATCTAGTGTGATAGAATCAGAGTGACTGCCAAAATTACATGTACTTTCCTGTATCAAGATATTTTGTCAACGAAAGATTATATTTTCATATCATGCATGATAATTTTTGAATAAAATAATTTAATTCTACTTCTGTGTTGATTTTCTCAATTTCCAAAGTACATGTAGATACAGTATCCCCCCTAAATGTGGATACAAGGCCCCCGGACAAGGCCTTGCTGTACTACACGGGAGGATGGTGACTGATGCAGTTTCAGTGAACTGTGCTGTCGGATCTTGCCTCACTTCTCTTCTTGGTTATTCATCAGTAGATGTCAGGTCGAAGTCTCCCTTGTCGCCAAGAATGCTTCATGTTGGGGTTTGTTTTACTACCTTCTCAAAGCATGGCTTTTTGCTAGACCCCATTAAAAGTATTATGACTGGAACATATTTTTGCGGAAGGATTGAAATGGTGTTTATATTCGTGGAGTAGGTACATAAACTCCAACCATGAAACTGGGGCAACACCAGGGGCCTTATTCACGAAGAGATCGCAAATATTTGCGTTGCGATCGGTTTGCGTGCACGCAAATTATGCGATGCGTGGTATTCACGAAGACCACGCATTTGCCTCGCAAATTTTTCGCAAAATATGCGTGATCGCAAAATTACATTTTGACAGAGCTTTTTGCAGTCAGATCATTTTTTCCACTCTACATGTACGTTCACACCAGACAGCCTATAGGCCTGTGCATACATCACCATGTAGGCCTAGCCCTAGACGGCAGTCACGCCGAGGCTGCCCCTGAATACATGTATGTGTGTATGTGTTGACACGTATGACGGACAACGAACGTGTCTGATGGTGTGGAATGGAGCGGAGGCTGAAGCGGAATCGGTGTCACGACACAGCATACAAACAAAAATTTTGGGACATTGTTAATTAGGTCGCCAGTTCAGAAAACTTTCGACAGTTTGAAGCCCTTAAACTGCATTTGGCACTACTATTTTATTGCGTGAGTAAATTTATCATTGGATTAAATCAATGGATTGCATCGTCTGTTCTATCAAGCACTGGAAATTGGTCAAATTTAGATGTAGTATGATGTACAAAATCCGTCGGAGGCCACGACCCACTTTCCGCGGCCCAATCCAGTGTGAGTTCAGTGAGGTCACGACCCCTCATTTGCATGAGTAAGGAGAGGCTCTCCTATTATAGTAGTAAGATTTCCATTAGCACATTGGTCACTCTGTGAAATAAAGGGGGTGCGGAGGATATTGAGACCCTCTGTTTTGTAGCTTAAAGCAAAGTTTTGCTTTATTTGTATAGGCATATCTGGTGAGCCTCCATCAGCCTCGGCGCCAGCTACGGTCATCCACTGACCCATGGACATTGTCCATTCCACGTCCCAAGGGTGTCTTTGGTGACCGTAGCCTCAGGGTTGCCGCGCAGAGGCTACAATGGAACACTTTGCCCGAGTCTATGCGTGCCCTCACTAACACAGCGATATTCAAGCGTCGCCGAAAACATTTTTATTATGGTTTCCGATCTCAAGATCGGAAACCATATTGTGTTTGGTCATGGTGTCTGTCTGTCTGTTCAGTCTGTCACACCTGTAACTTTGTTCCTGCAAGAGCTACAGACCTGGAAATGTGACCTACCCCAGGTTTCATGACCTGAGCTACAAGATGGAATGAAAATTTCCAGTCTCCGATACCTGGTTCATGCAGGTGAAATTGATATATCAAAGGTTGAGATTTTGTCTGTCACACTCTTGTTTCTTGAATAACTTGTCTCCGAGGCCAGGTAGAGCACTAGTAACAAGTTCCTTCCCTATGTTTATGACCCTTGGCAAGATACGAATTTATCCTCCAGTATCAGCATCATGATGATATTGATACATCAAATTTATTTTCACATATCGGGAGATCTGCCACAGTAAGCGACTTGAAACTGGTATCACAACATTATAGCTCATCCACGGATGTTATTGCAACTGAAATTTTCAGTTTCCACCTGCTCAGTCACATGATATTTGCTGATATCATGGCGAGATTTGATATTCAAAGGGGCTGTTTCACTTTGAATTCAAGATTGCGATTTGTGATCTGTGGGAAAACTAAAAGAGCTATGATCTTGCAATTTGGAGGGATAATTCTGTGTTTCAGACCAATTTAAATGGTACAACAATCAATAACATTTGAAGTAATTTTTTAAGACAAAAGGATTTAAAACTCTTCGTATACAAAGAAATAATTAATTGTTTTACATGATATTTGGCATATGTATTTGGGTGGCACTCATCTTTATGATAAGATAAAAGAAACAAGAGGAAAAAGTCACGAAATGTTGATATTCTGTTTTTGAAATGCAAGAAACTTACCATGTAGTTCTTCTGGAAAGGACTGGTCTATTGATCCTTCTGGGGTGTAAGGTAGGCCTACAATGTTCCAGCATTCATGGCAAAGAATTGCTGTCTTTGTTGTCACAGCTATTGTATGAACAGTCTTACATCAGGCCAGCACCTAGCCAGCACCACAACTCCATAGGCATTGAGAATTAGAGTTACATAACTTGCCTTTCCTTGCAGAGCAGTAAGGGCAGGTTGATGACCATTCAAAAGAATGTTTTGTTAGAAAGATTACCTCATTGAATCAGTT